>VDFB02000017.1:275399325-275467365 GCA_007258455.2 Sequoia sempervirens
TATAAATTTTTGGCGCCGAACCACCTAAACTCAAATTTGAATGTTGTTTTGGCTCCAAACTAATGAGGAGCTCTATTTATGGGTGGGTTTCTAATTTTTGGGTAACTTTTTGGGGGACAAGCTCGCATATTGCGAAAGGGTTATTCTGTAGCTTTCTGTAACTTGCATGTGTTGTAGAATTTGGGGATTTGAGATCCTCTGCATGTAAGAAGCTCCATTTTCTAAATAATAAAATTATTCTCTTGTTTATGGGTTATTTTCTAAGTCTCGGGCTGCGCCCTCATCAATAGTTTGTATTATTTAATTATCTAATCATGTTTCCTCTTAATTAAATAGAAATATCATAAAGTTTTATTTAATTATCATCTCTTTTTATTAAATAAGCAAATGTCAAATATTTGTTTCATTTAATTAAATATCTTCTTTTTGCTAAATTTGAATAAATCCAAAAATTCAAATAAAGGCATAAAGGCTATTTCCTCTATTCACTCACCAATAACATTAGATATTTTATATCTAATTAATTCAACTTGGAATTCAGGGGAAAGTTTGGAGACAAATTATAGACAAACTGGAAATCAATTTGTCAATCTTCTTCCTCTATTTCTTCCTATCATCTGGCCAAATGTTTTCATGGGGAGGAACAATCCCCATGATTAGCTCATACTTCTTCATCCTTCACCATTCAATCCTCAAGATCAAATCTAGACCTTTATTGTGCTACCCCTTCACAAATGTGCTACCGTGAATCTATAAATACAACCTCTTCCTACAGGAAATGGATCCCAACTTTGTGCAATCTTACTCTACAGAAATAGCAATCAAGCATTCAAGCATCTTAGCAATAGCAATATCATTTAGCAATAGTAATCATAGCATTTTAGAATCAATATCATGGCATTCCATTTAGATTCAT
The DNA here is from genome assembly GCA_007258455.2 of Sequoia sempervirens. Taxonomy (NCBI): domain Eukaryota; kingdom Viridiplantae; phylum Streptophyta; class Pinopsida; order Cupressales; family Cupressaceae; genus Sequoia; species Sequoia sempervirens. The sequence goes on from VDFB02000017.1 coordinate 275,400,242, forward strand.
CATAGTTTACTATAGCTTCCTTTATCAAGTTTCATGTCAGTTTAGATTACAATAGCTTCATTATATCATTTAGATGTCAGCATACAACATTAGCATCATAATCATAATCATCCCATTCTCTAGATTGACATTTTAACAGTCACAATGCTTACCAAATCTGAGAGCCCTCGATGATTTAATAAATCTTTGGAGATAGGGAACAATGAGATGCTTTCAAGAAGTTTTCCTATTTTTAATTAATTTAATTGTTGATTCTCTTGATACAATGTTTCATTAAGTGTTGTTTGTTATTTTACTCTTACTTATTCCACACTTACATTTTGGCACCCACCGTGGGGAACTAACCCCATGTTTTAACAATTTTTTCCTGAAAAGTGTTCATACAGGATTCATGTGTGTTTCTTTTAGTGCGACCAAAAGATTTTGCAGCACATCCATCAAAAAATTTAGCACTTCTGACGAATTTTTTAGCCCATCCATCAAAAACTATAGCGCTTCTGAAGTATGTTTCAACGCATTAACCAGAAGCTCCCAGCACAGTTGACTGTACCATGTTCAACTCTGTTTTAGCGCATCCGATAAATTCTATAGCGCATCTAACAAATTATGCTACACATCCGATTGATCTTGCAACACATCTAATCAATTAAATGGCACATCTGACCTCTATTCTAGCGCTTTTGTAATCTAATTGATTTGTTGTCTGGATCCGACACGACCGCAACCAATAATTTCATTTACTGCATTTGGACTAAAATGAACCAATCCTAGGGTAGTCATCATGCATTTGCTATCTCGGTTAAAATTAACATCATATCTTTTGTGAAGCAATATCTTCACGTAGAGTAGCAAATTGTCATTTGGGCTTTAAAACTGAACATTGTTTACTGTGATTGTGCAGTGATAGGCCTATGTTGTCCCTTTAACTAGGTGATCAAATTTTCAGACTCATCTTTTAATTTCATGTACTTTATGCTTTGTTAAATCCTTTAGAAGGCTTGTCATAGTGGAAAAAAGTACTCACCCTATGGGAATGACCTGAGTGGGAACAACTAAAGCCAGGTTTTCCAACCCACTATAAAACAAAAGTGAATCTGGGGAAACCCACATTTACCGGAAGTGTGCAAGATAACCATCCCCAAAATCTTTGTTCTAAAGATTGGGAGTTCTCCTGAGGGATTTTATCATTTTCCACTCCAAACGGAAACCCTATCTATGAACCATAGTGTAGAATCCAACTGTGTCAGTAACCAAGCATTGTAATACTCGCAGTGCAAGGGGAGGGAAGAATCTTCTCCCAAGACACTCACCATATAATTGCCAAGGACCGTTTGCTCAAGGGATCAAGAAATCTAACTTTGAGTACGTGCCTGGAAAAGACAAAAACATGGGCACCCTCTAGGGGGTGACACGGCTATGTGAGTCGACACAATTTTAAGATGTGGGTTGTTGAGTATAACGATGACCTTTTTGACCTTAAGAGTGAGTCTGCTTGAAGTGTATTCTTTGTCAAAAAGCAGTAGAAATCAAGAAGGATCATGTTTGATTCTTGAACATACACTTATTGTTTAGATTCTAGGACTTAAAAACAACTATTTTATAATTTCTTACCATGTTTTCAAACCATTAATTCAGATAAAGATCATCCTAAAAAACACAAAAATTTTGACAAGTCAACTTGTGAAAATTTATGATTAGGGATCTGAAATCAACATTTGTCAAGAAATCCCTCACAAAAAGAGTCAAGAAACCAAAGAAGCAACTTAGTTACAAGAAATTTTTGGAAAAGAGATGCTTCTTATATCAAAGTAGAAAAATCTTGCTTGAGCATCAAACTTTTATCCATAGGTACTATGACTTTTCTAGAGGATATACTAATGATTTTTCCTTAGAGCCTTTATGTTCACAAGCTTATTTTCAATGAAGAGCTCTTTCACAAAAACATAATCATAGTCAACCCATTCGTCAGTATTTTATCCCACAACCAGCAATACAATAGCCCAACATGCCAAATCAATTCTTACAATAGAGAAAAACTTGGAAACATTAGGCTTGTTATAAAAAATCAAAGATTTTCTAGTAAAGATACCTAGTCAAAATACCCCAAATTCGGAAAATTACACCCAAAAAATTAGTCCCTTTATTGAGAAAAAAATCAGACAACACTATGGAGTCCCAAAATAGTTCTTACACGATCTGTTTTAGTGCATCCACTTTGTCTTTTAGCTCATCCATAGTTCAAATAGCGCTTACACAGTCTGTTTTAGCGCATCTGACAAATTTTATAGTGCATCTATCGGCTATAACCAAAACTTTCCAGTGCCAAAAAATTACCAATATTTTAGCACATCCACAGTCTATTTTTATCACATCTATCGTGTTTGACAATGCTTTTACCATATCTTTTGGCACATATATAGTCTATTTTAGTGCGTCTGCCCTCTGTAATAACACATCCATAGAACAAGAAAATAGAGAGCTATTGGAAGCATCTGTCAGACTGTTGACATCAAAAACTTAGGTTTTTATCAGGATAGAAACATTTTCATAGGCCAGACAATGTCTTAAACCTAAAACAAATAGGATCTTAGAAGTCAAAATTATTTTCAAGTTAAACCTAGATCTTGCAACTTTAAAGTGTCCAATTATCAAACACAAATCTTGGTTATTAGGTTAAGTTTCATCATTAGGATTTTGACATCCTACAATCACGAATCAAAACACAATAATCAAATTTTTAACTTGGTCTCATCAATAGGATATATCATTCTATTTAACTTTTTTAAAATCTGATTGGCACTCATCTAAACATAGAAGATCAAAGTTTAGTGAAAATAACAAACACTTGTATGCCAATTTTGACAAGGTTACAAAGACAAAAACTTAGAGAAAAGGAAATTGAAACACCAAACGTCATGGTTGAAGAAATTCCCTTTCACATATTCCACCAAAATGATACCAATGAAATAACCCAAAAGGATGTCCAAACTACACAACAAGATCCAAATTTTCACAAATTCATGGAAAAATAACTCTTGATGCTAGCTGAATTTGGTGAAAAACTTCCAAAAGATTTTGACATTAATTGATTAAAAGAAACACCTAGAGCAATTGAAACTGAACCACACAACATGCAAAACACAGATCAACTGGTTGCCCTAACATGTCAAATACAAAATTTTTAACAACTTCAAGCTATGCAAAAGGGAACCACAAAGAGGTACTCATTACAGGACATTTGTCCTTATCCTTTTCATCCAAGTGTGGACATGATACCATTTCCTAGACATTGTGAATTCCCCAAATATGACAAGTACAACAACAAAATAGATCCAATTGACCATGTGAGGGAATTCAGAACAATGAGTTTAGAGTTTGCACAAGAAGATACTTACCTAATGAGGTTAGTTCCAAGAAGCTTAGGAGGTCACTATATGGAATGGTTCTTTAAATTACAACCAGGGATTCGATCCTTTGAAGAACTAGTCAACAGATTTATCTCACAATTCTCCTTCAATATTCAACATGAAGTAACCATAAAAGATCTTTACAACATGAAACAAAAGAAGGTGAGACATTCCTATTTCTACAACGTTGATGAAAGTTTTTTGCTAGATATCCTCATTCTATACCTGAAGAGGAAAAGATGGAATTATTTATTGACAACTTAACTGATGACATGAGCTATAGGCTTGAACTGCAATGTCCCCCGACATTTGAAAAAGTGATTGAGAATGGGCTTAAAATTGAAGAAGCCTTGGTCAAAAAAGGAGTGATTAAACATTACAATGAAGGATCAAACAATACTAATTCCTCAAATCACTATGGCAACAATGATAAACCTAAATCCTGGAAAAAAAAAAGAAATACTGGAAACAATGATGCTACAACTAACACACAAAATACGATACTAGTATTCAATTTAACGACAACGACTGTAAAGAATAATCAAAATGATAACCAGAACATCAATCAAGGTACCACTCAAAACACCAATCCAAACAATGGAGAATTTCGACCACCATCATATCAAAGACAATCCAATTGACGAAAATTTACATCATTGGGACAAATATTGGAATCAACAATGAGAGAGATTATTGCAAATAGACCTATTACCCTACCAGAAGCGAGAAATTGGGAGCCAAAGTAAAACCATCTTGGTGGAATGATGCTGACTATTGCAACTTTCATAAAAATAAAGGACATAAAATGAATGATTTTATGCAATTAAAGCATTTGATACAAGATTTGATTGAAAACAAGAAGGTATTTTTCGAAGGACATCAAACAAACAATGATAACAATACGTTTACAAATCCTTTACCCAATTATGAAAAGGGAGAGTCTTCTTCAAATAGTAAAGGAAAAAGTGTAAACTACATTTATGACAACACCATTCATTGCATTTCTGAGGTTGAGAAAAATAATGTCATTGATAATCAAACAGATAACATTAGCATCAATGACATCGTATCCCTGAACATGATCCCAAACATAAAAACATCCGAAAACCAAATCAATGTAATAAAAATCAAGGAAAGACAAGACTATCAACCAGTCAATGTAATGATGAGGGGGCAATCCAAAGTGATACTAAAAGGAGTTGTACCTAAAACCACTACTCCCCCTTCAAATCAATATAGCATAGTCGATCAACTACATAAGATACCGGTATAGATATCCATATTGGAACTCCTTAAAATTTCACCATCACATAAGGAGGTTTTGGAATAGGCTCTTGTGGCCACCACGGTACCCAATAATCTGGATGTCTGTCAATTTCAAGCTATGGTGGGACATTTGACCATGTCTCATTGTCTGTCATTTTCCGAACAAGATGATGTGTCACTTAATCATCCACACAATGCGACCCTTCATATATAAGTTTTAATCCATAAACACCGTGTCAAACGTGTCTTAATAGATGGTGGAGTTGGATTAAACATTTGTACTTTAAAACTTATCCATGCACTAGGTTGTTCTAACAATGCTATTGATGCAAGAAGAAACATCACAATAAAAGCCTATGATGAAGAAGAGAGATCTTCCAAGGGGTTGATTGTGTAACCAATTAAAGTGGGACCAATTGTCAAGAATATAGTTTTCCAAGTGTTAGAAAAGGAGCTAACATATAATATACTCTTGGGACGTCCATGGATTCACAAAATGTAGGCAGTACCTTCAACCTATCATCAATGTTTAAAATTTCTAGTTAATGGACAAGAAGTCACTATTTTAGCTGACTACAATAATCCCCAGACTTGTAACATGCTTAAAAAAACTCAAGACACTTTGGTGCCCCATAATAGAGAAGCAAACACTTCTAGTTCATCCAGTGGTGAAAAGCAACTAAATTTTATATCCAAATGGGTTGAGAAAAAGGACCAGTCAAAGGAAACAACTATTGCTAACCCCATGGTGCAGGAGCACATTTGCAAATCATGTTTTCATCATGTAATTTCTTGGAAAAAATGATCAAATTTGGGGTCTTGACCTTGTAGCAAGGTTAAATAAGTTATTTTGTGCATATTTAGGTCAGGATGAGGTCATTTGATGTTTATTAGGTCCAAAAAGAGCAAAAAATGTGGAAAAAATGCAAAAGTTGTTACAAATTTGCAAAAAAATGTAAAAAGTTACATATAGAATATGAAGGGGCACATTAGTTTTGGCGTTGGTGGGTAGTTAGAGAATAGTTAGAATGTGAAAGGTTAGTTTTAATGCCTTTAAAAAGGATTTTATATGCATTTGTACGTGAGGGTGATGGAGATTGAAGTTTGAATAAAAGATATCACTATTTTTTGTGCATTTTCTACAAAAAATTTGTGTTTCAGACTCTGGTACAGAATTGTATAGACTAGAATGGGTGGAAATTTGTTTGTAATTGGTAGATACTTCAATCACCTTCCATTTCTGACTTGTTTCATGCAATTTGGTTTATGATTGTGAGAGATATTGATAATTTTCTGAAATCTGCAAAAACCTTGATTAGGGTAACCAGTGGCATGCAAATTTTGAATTTCTTACATTCTGCTCATTGTAAAGTGCTAAAATTTGGTGGAGATGACCTTATTAGCATCTTCTTTAATATTATTGAAGTTTTAGATCGAGTGAATAAGGTTGTAGTGTGGAAAATTGAAATTTTATGACTATAAATCTGGCACAGACTGGTAAAAAACAAAGTTCATGAAGGTCATCACTTAGGGTTTACAAAAACATTGTTGTAAATGGTCTTTTGATGGTTTTTAAAGCATAAGCAGGTCCAAATTTATGTGCTCCAAGCATTGGTTAAGAAATTTTGTTGGTGGAGATAGCATAATCAACAAGCCCTAGTGCACACCTGGCCTAATTAGGCCTAAAGGATAACGAGGACAGTCTAATTTGTGCAAAATTCCCCAAAAAAACTTATGGTAAATCATGATATGTTTTAGAACTTTGTAATGGGTACCCTAAATGTTGATTATAATTAGTAATGAAGGCCTACAATGAAAGTTATGTCTGGCAGTCTTCAAGTGCTTGGCTACTAGCCTTTTGGTTACATATGGTGGTGAAGTTGTAAATTGATGTTTTTAGTAGTTTTGAGTGATCAAATTGTGTTTGATTAATCTTGTTAGATGCCTCTAATGGTGTATTGAAGGATCCTAGAAAAATTTGGGACTTTGAGTGCAAAGTTGTGTGTTTGAACCAATTGATCGAGAAGGAAAAGGTGATTGTGCAAACTATGAATGTTTGAGTTTTAAGCAATTGTGAATGAGGTGATTTTTTTCTTCCTCTTATTTTGCATCAGTTTGGTATCAGAGCCCAGGAAAGATTTGGGCTAGTGAGTTGTGGTATTGTGGTTTTGTGTTTGGTTTTGGTTGTGGTTTTGTGCAGGTTAGAAGAGCCTGGTTACTGCAGAGAGAGTTGAGGAAAAGTGAGTTGTGAGACCATCTAGAAGAGACGAAGATTCTAAGAAGGCATTTGTAGGTGGAAGAAGAAAGAAAGAAGAGAAAGAGACAAGAGAAGATGGATAAGTAGATAGCTGATTTGAAGCAAGAGTTGAGAATATTTGAGAAAGAGTTCCAGGAGTCTACAATGAGGATAGAGTAGATGATGAAGGAGATGAAATTAATGAGTTGGAACTTGAAAGTAAACAAGAAAGTTTCCTGGCCCATTCAAAAGATAGTCAAGAGGAGAAGAAAAATGCAAATGAAAGAGAAAGAAGTCTTTGAAGATGCAAGGGAAGAATTCATTGATGAAGATGTTGTAGATATTCCAAGGAATGAAGATAAAGAGAGGACAAAGATCATAGACCTGATTTCAGATGTTGAAGACCTTGGATTAGTGACAAGATTGGATAAAGAGCAGATTGTGAATGAATTGACCTTGGAGGTTTACACAAAATTGAAGGATGATGGAGGTATGATGATAAAAACTATGTTTCATTTCTTTATTGTACTAATCTTTTGGACAAGGAGCAAGTTGCAGGTTAGAGGAAAAAGGGAGAAGCATGACATGAAGGTGAATCTAAGCATAGTGATTCTAATCTCTGAAGGCAATCAAGATAGAAGACTAGTTTGCATGGGCAATTTTAAACCTAAAGTAAAGATGAAGGTGATTTGGAGTAGTTGCAAGGACAATCAGTGGCAGAGCATAAAAAGGATGCAATTTTTTTGACAACATCACAATTCAAGTGAACTTAAAATCTTTTTGGCCGGGAGTATGGTGCAAGAGCACCTTTTCAAATCATGTTTTCATCATGTAATTTCTTGAATAAAATGATCAAATTTGGGGTATTGACCTTGTAGAAAGGTTAAATAAGTTATTTTGTGCATATTTAGGTCAGGATGAGGTCATTTGATGTTTATTAGGTCTAAAAAGAGCAAAAAATGTGGAAAAAATGAAAAAGTTGTTACAAATTTGCAAAAAAATATAAAAAGTTACATATAGAATATGAAGGGGCACATTAGTTTTGGTGTTGGTGGGTAGTTAGAGAATAGTTAGAATGTGAAAGGTTAGTTGTAATGCCTTTAAAAAGGATTTTCTATGCATTTGTACATGAGGGTGATGGAGATTGAAGTTTGAATAAAAGATATCTTTGTTTTTTGTGCATTTTCTACATAATTTTTGTGTTTCAGAATATGGTACAAAATTGTACGAGATGGAATTGGTGGAAATTTGTTTGTAATTGGTAGATAATTCAATCACCTTCCATTTGTGACTTGTTTCATGCAATTTGGTTTATGATTGTGAGAGATATTGATAATTTTCTGAAATCTGCTAAAACCTTGATTAGGGTAACCAATGGCATGCAAATTTTGAATTTCTTACGTTCTGCTCATTGTAAAGTGCTAAAATTTGGTGGAGACGACATTATTAGCATCTTATTTAATATTATTGAAGTTTTAGATCGAGTGAATAAGGTTGTAGTGTGGAAACTTGAAAGTTTATGACTGTAAATTTTGCACAGACTGATAAAAAATAGAGTTCATGAAGGTCATCACTTAGGGTTTGCAAAAAAATTGTTGTAAATGGTCTTTTGATGGTTTTTAAAGCATAAGTAGGTCCAAATTTACATGCTCCAAGCATTGGTTAAGAAATTTTGCTGGTGGAGATAGCATAATCAACAAGCCCTAGTGCACACCTGGTCTAATTAGGCCTAAAGGATAACGAGGACAGTCTAATTTGTGCAAAATTCCCCAAAAAAACTTATGGTAAATCATTGATATGTTTTAGAACATTGAAATGGGTACCCTAAATGTTGACTATAATCAATAATGAAGGTCTGCAATGAAATTTATGTCTGACAGTCTTCAAGTGCTTGGCTACTAGCCTTTTGGTTACATATGGTGGTGAAGTTATAAAGTGATGCTTTTAGTAGTTTTGAGTGATAAAATTGTGTTTGATTAATCTTGTTAGATGCCTCTAATGGTGAATTGAAGGATCCTAGAACAATTTGGGACTTTGAGTGCAAAGTTGTGTGTTTGAACCAATTGATTGAGAAGGAAAAGGTGATTGTGCAAACTATGAATGTTTGAGTTTTAAGCAATTGTGAATGAGGTGATTGTTTTATCCATCTTATATTGCATCACCCCACTTCATCAAGCAATGAAGATCCACTGAATACTTTATCACAACAGTTCAAAGACAAGATCTCATTAAAAGACAAGGGCTTGGGAGAATATTCCATTGAGCAATCTTTATGTCTTTGACAATTGCTGCCATCTCCAAAATCATATGGACAACCATCGACAAAAACACAACAATCATCCCAACCTACCATGGTTCTAGATGAAAGGTTTGTAAAAGTAGGTAAGTCTAGAAGACGAATCAAAAGACAAGGCCATTCTCAATTGGCTCTACAAAGACGAAGAAACATCAACATCAGCAAATATCAGCATAAAGACAGACTAGTATGGAAAAGGAAAAGCTATCTTAGAGAAAATGGGGTATGAAGGAAAAGGACCTATTGGTAAAATAAAATAGGGAATTATAGAACCCATCCAACCTCTCACACTTCAATCAAAGGAAAAAACAAGACTGGGTTATACAGGAGAAACAAAAGAAGAAACCACTCATAAAGTTGTTGAAAGGATCCTTCAAATGTGAGATAGCTCTGAAATAGATTCTAATGAATATGAGTGGGATTATTTATCAGAAATATCAGACAAGGACATAAAGGTTGATGTTATAAAATAGTATGCACCCACACGTGGGGAGGGACAAAGTTTAGGGAGTAGACCCCTTGTATTTGGATCACAAAATATCGACGACTCAAGTGAGGATGAACAGACATCAAGTGAAATAGACAACTTGGAGGAGAGTAATATCATAGAACTTAACATCACTACTAACAACTTTTGACAACATGGCTATTGGAACCCTCACTGCCGTCGATTTTACCCAATCTAAGGACTTTTTACCCTTAATACATCTTGAACTTATTGACTGGGAACCAACTGAACCTATTGATATACTAGTCTTTACAAATGATGATGCCATCATAAATTTTCTTTGTAGTGACACACCTAACACAAGTTCTACTCATAAAGCTCATAACAATGTTTCAAATCAAGAGGGTGCCAAATCTTCCAATTGCAAAGTTGAACACAAGAATAATGGATCTAATGGTGAAAACCGTTCAATGGCAACATTAGATCTCAAAAAAGTAAAAAAAAAGAACGCATCTAACGGTGAAAACCTCTCTAAGGCACTTAAATATGGGAGATTTGGCACCCTTCCAGAGCACTATCATGAAAGGTCATCAGTATTGGTGGAGCCTACCCAGTCTATCAATCTTGGCACAACAGAAAAGGAAAAAATTCTACATCTAGCAACATCTCTAACATAACAAGAGAAGCCCGAATTTGCCATTTTTTTTGAAGAGAGAAATATCAACTTTGCTTGGTCTTACTCTGATATGCCAGGGTTAGATCCAGATCTTCTGATGCATCATCTATCTCTACCATCCAGAATCAAACCTATCAAGAAAAAACTAAGGAAAATGCATCCCCACATCGCCTTGATGGTAAAGGTTGAGCTGAAAAAGTTGTTAGATGTAAGATTCATCAAGTCTATCGATTATGCTGAGTGGATTTCAAATATTGTACCTATATCTAAACCTGATAATAGTATCAGAATATGCACAGATTTTGGAGATCTAAATAAGGCATGTCTGAAGGATGTTTTTCCTTTACCAAGCATTGACATTATTGTAGATTTAACAATAGGACATGCTATGTTGTCATTAATGGATGGCTTCTTAGGGTACAACCAAATCAAGATAGCACCCGAAGATCAGGAAAAAACAACATTCACTTGTCCTTGGGGCACATTCTGTTGGAATGTCATGCCCTTTGGGTTTAAAAATGCAGGTGCAACATAACAATGGGCGACCACTATTTTCCATGACATGATGCATACTTTTATGGAAGATTACGTGGATGATATATTAGAAAAATAATATACCAGAGAAGGACATCTAGAGATCCAGGGAAATTTTTTTACTAGATTGGAGAAGTTCAATGTTAGATTAAATCCAAAAAAGTGTGTGTTTGGGGTTACATCAACAAAGCTCCTCAAATACATTGTTTCAGAAAAAGGTATCGAAGTGGATCTGGCTAAAGTCAAAATAATAATGGAAATGCCACCACCAAAGAATATCAATCAACTACAGTCTCTACAGGGTAGGCTACAATCAATCAGGAGATTTATCTCCCAATTAGCAGATAAAAGTCATCCATTCAATCATCTACTACACAAGAATGTCTCTTTCAAGTGGGATCAAGAATGTGAAACAACTTTCAATCAAATAAAGCAATATATGATGTTTCCTCCTATACTCATGCCACCTACAGAAGAGAGACCATTGTTACTATACATTGCAACAACAAAAAATTCTTTAGGAGCTCTATTAGCACAGGAAGATCTTGAGGGAAGGGAACAAGCTGTCTATTATATCAGTAGGAATCTGAATGGTTATGAAATATATTACACCTTCATCGAGAAAGCTTCTTTAGCGGTGGTATTTGCTACCTAACAGTTGCGACATTACATGTTGACCCACACAGTCAGACTCATAGCAAAGATTGACCCATTAAAATATCTACTCAACAAGGCTGCTTTAATAGGGAGACTAGCCAAATGGGTCATGCTCTTGAGTGAATTTGATATCTAGTATGTGGATAAGAGAGCCATCAAGGGTCAAGTGATAGCTGATCAATTAGCTGAAGCTCTGTTACCAGATAATCATCCAATGAGCATTGAATTTCTTGATTCAGACATTCTTACTGTAACAACACAACAATGGAGGCTTTATTTTGATGGGTCATGCACACAATGTGGGTCTGGTGTTGGAATTCTATTTTTCACACCTCAAGGACACACCATCCCAAGGTCCTATAGACTCATGTTTCCATGTACCAATAATGCAGCTGAGTATGAGGCGTTAATTATTGGCATCAAAGTGGCAATTGAATGGAAAATTACAGAACTACAAGTATATGGAGACTCACAACTAGTCATCTATCAGGTAAATGAAAAATATCAGACAAAAGATGAAAAGATCATGCCATATAAGAAAATGATAGATGATCTCAAAAAGTACTTTGTGGATATCAAGTTTGAACAGATTCCAAGGGAAAAAAACAAAGCTGCAGATGCTATGGCAACACTTGCTTCTCTCTTGCAGTTACCAGAAAAACGAGGCCGTTATGAGTTTATGGTAGAACAAGTGTCTAACCCTGCTTATGATAATCTAGATTTTCAAACCATATGCTAAATAGTCGACGTTGAATCCTCATTCTATGGAAATACCTATCCTTACCTTAAGGACAATATCCTTCCTCTTGATCTTTCCAGAAACTAGAAATGTAATTTCATTCGCCAATCCGCACAACATACCTTAATCACTGACATACTTTACCGTCGAGGTCTAGATGGTACTCTTCTTCGGTGTCTAGAACATAACGAGTCAGACAACTTTACATGAGGTTCATGAAGGTATTTGTGGAACTCATTCAAGCAGACTAACCCTAGCGAAGGAAATCCTTCGTTTGGGGTATTATTGGCCGAACATGGAGAAGGAGTCCTTTTAGTTTGTTAAGAAGTGTCAAAAATGCCAGATTCATGGTAATCTAATCCATGCGCCAGCACAAGAATTGCAACCATTTACATCAGCATGGCCCTTTTGTCAATGGGGACTGGACCTAGTAGGAAAGATAAATCCGTCTTCATCCAATGGGCATAAATTTATAATCATAGCAACATAGTACTTTACAAAATGGATAGAAGCGGTTCCTTTAACAACAATCACTGGAAAACAAATCTCGTCTTTCATTCTGAATTACCTCATCTGTTAGTATGGCATACCTCAGTCCATTGTAATAGACAATGGTAGACCTTTTAAGAACTAGTATGTCCAGGAATTGTGTGAGAAGTTTCATATCCAACATCATTTTTCAACATCGTACTATCCTCAAGGAAATGTCCAAGCAGAGGCCTCAAATAAGACAATTCTAAAAATTCTAAAGAAAACAGTTAATGATGTTGGATGTGATTGGCATATTCAATTAAATCCTACTCTTTGGGCATACATAACCAACATCAGAACACCTACAAGAGATACACCATATGCCTTGGTCTATGGATCAAAGGCCATCCTACCTATTGAGGTTGAAATACCATCACTACGGGTTTCACTGAAGGGTATCATTACAAATGAGGATTATAGGGTCTCTAGACTTCAAGAGTTAGAAATATTGGATGAACGTTCGTCAACAAGTTGTGAATCATTTGACGAAATACCAACAAAGAATGTCCAAAAGCTACAATCACAAGGTAAAGCCTAAAGTCTTTCAGGTTGGTGACTTGGTTCTAAAGGAAAACCCTAGAAATCAACAGGACAGAGAAAAGAAAGGGAAGTTTGAACTTAATTGGCTAGGTCCCTTTGTCATCATATCAGTTTATGGATCTGGAGCCTATCAATTGTCTACACCTAAAGGGGATCTGTTTGATGAACCAATCAACAATATCCATCTCAGAAAATTCTACACTTGAATCACCTAGTACACGGTTCAAGTTTTGAAAAATGGTTACCTTGATGAAAATCTGGCAAACAGGCGTCTAGGTGATAGAAAAATACAAAAAAATAATAAAACCTGAAAAAGTGCAATAAAGACATGTAGTGAAAATCTGGAAACAGGCACTACTTGTAATTTAAACCAACAATTCCATCTATTAGGGGCATGCCATGGTCCTTCACTTTCACCATCATTTTTCCATCCATTATCATTTCATTGCAATGTGGTCATGTCCCACCCTAGCTTGGGGGAAAAATATTGAACTTACTAGGGGCAATAAACTTGAGCTTAAACAAATAAACAAACAACAGTATGACAAAACAACAAAAACAATGATCAAAATGCAACTGGAACATCAATCACCATCAGAAACGTATCAAACATCCATATCATATCAAAATCCAAAAAATAGGTCAAAAATAAGTCAAAATGTCAAAAATAATGTTGTCTAGTCGAACTACGTGGTCTCTGAGTGTATAACATAGGCAAGGCTAATCTTTGATCAACCCTCGAGGCCCCTAGGATAGGTCTTTAGGTTAATTTTTTGGTCAACATCTCAGAGAATCACAAAAAAATTAGAAAATCGAAATCAAAATCAAATCAAAATGGATGATCTAATCTAAATAATGGTTGAAATACTTTAAGCAAAGGTTGGATATTTGTACTTTGATATTTGTTATCAATTCTTTGGAGCAACTCAATGAAGTATTGAACTAGAGAAGCTAGGAAGGAGAATTGTATTTTCTTTGTCTGTTGTCTGTAAGTTAATCATTATTATTATGTGAATTTTCGTGAGACATGCTCTACAAAGTATCATTGATATTCAGAATTCACATAGGAAAGTGATTGATTCTTGTCTGTTTATGCAAGAAATGCTTAGGTCATCTCAGTTTAATTATACCTAGATGCTTGTGTTCACTTGCAATATCAAAAAATCATGAAAGTAGTACTCAGGTCATCATGGTCTAAATTATACCATCAATGCTTGTACTCACTTTCAACATTTTAAAAGCTCTATGATGATACAAAGCACAATAAATGTACTGTTAAGATGCCAATGTTTGTATGTAGATTTTCATGGTAAAATTAGATTGCATTCATGTTAGTTTTACATCTACACAATATTTGTTACAAAAGCTGGTAAAAGAATTCAAAAACAATGATATCTTTTCTCATAATGGATTGAGTATACTTGACATTAACAAAAACATCATCATTATCATGTAGCTCCATAGTCATTTTCATTGCATACATTAGAAAGCATTTAATTTATCATTTCATCATTCATACATTTAAATAAAATAATTTGCATTGAACATATCATATTTTTCATATCACACATATAAAATTGCAAGAGAAAACTATCAAAACCATCCACAATATCATGTGATTACATTTCCATATCGTACTTCCATTCATTATATCATACAATCAACGTACCATTATATTCATTACATCATGTATTTGCCTTTAAAATATATCACAAGAATAAAAGTGGACATATCTCATTTACATCGCACGTCATATAGCATTAAAACATCATATCCATTATCATACATATAGGTACATTATCATATAATTTGGAAATACACATCATACATCTATTTCATCCATGTAAATGCTACATACATCATGCATCCACACATCATCATTATTCACATAATCACATGGAATCATCATAAATCATAGCATGTCATCATGATTATAAATTGCATCCATAACATCATAATATAAGGATCATCACATGTCATATAGAACATAGAAAATAAATGCATCCATCATAGAATCATATAGAGCACGTAATAGATTGATAAAATCCACTGCATATCATATAGATCTCAAAATCATAATGTCAAGTATACAATGATGTCTGAAATAAAAAGAGATATATCATAAAAAATGGTTGTAATCAGAGTGTACATCACATCTCAAAATATAACAAAGGGTACAATCATGAAACTATGTGCTGCTGACTCCCGACGGTGTAGGCATCTCGGGACCAGTCCCTCCACCACTAGATGTACCAGGATCTCTCGGGTCTCTCGGGAGGGGCTATGTCACACCTCTACTCATGGTCCTTGACTGGGACCTGCTAGATTGAGACTGTGCATAACTCACTCTCTTCTCTGAAGGAACGACATCATAGTATTTACCTATGTAGTACTCTACCTCCCGACCAACACAGACAACCTCTCACATATAATCTACTACAGAGGTACCATCCGCCAATCTCTACAATCTCTTAGCAGTAGCCTGAGCCTGTTCTGCAACCCGTTTAGCGGCATCCCTCTCGATTTTCAATGATGTAATCTGTGTTTGAGCCGCAGCCAACTGAGCCTATACCTGAGCCAGAGCTTGTGCATGTAACTAGGCCGATGCTTGCATCTGAGTCAGTGTCTACACCAATAGACCCTGAGCCTAAACCAGCTGACCCTGTAAGGTTTGTACCTGCACTTGTAGGCTCACAATTTGGGTCTGCTATTGTTGGGATGGTACACTAATCCACACACGTTGCTTTGTAGGATCTACCACTACTTGCCTCTTACGAGGCACCATATACTCTTGTACATCTATGGCTGGACCTGATCCACCTGCACCTGACCCACCTGAACCATCTCCACTATCATACCCCTCCTCCTCTCCACTGCTCTCATCATTGCTGCCCTCCTCATCCCCACTATCCTCTTCATCACCACTGCCCTCGACATCCTCTCTCCTCCATCGATGACCGTGTGCAATGACAACCTCCTCCTCGGCAGGTAGTGGTGTTAGCTCATCAGGAATGGTAATACATGGAAATGGATGAAGAAACAAATACTCTACATAATCGGCTGAAACATGTGGCTCAACAATATCAGGTTGGATCTCCCAAACTAGAGGTGGTAGAGCCTGGAACTCCTGAACAACGACATCATATGAAAGGTCGAGCCCCCAGTCTGTAGAATCTACTTGTCAACGAGCATAATGGGCAACACCCTGGGGCATGCCTTGAACAATACCATACTGTCTAAGCACTCGTCTGAGCAAAAATATCTCCAACACCCAAGGTGTCTGCCCAATCAAAATCATTGTCTGACATAGATAAGGTAACTGAATGTCATCATCATCCTAGTAATCACAATCTAAGTAGGGCCGTCATGTCACAACCTCTATATCATCCAATACTCTCCTCTAGTGATCCAACTTACCTAGTCTAGGCTGAGTAAGTCGACCTATGTATATATGTACATATGGTCTCATGGTAGGTTGTTGTCTAACCATCATTGGACGTGTAACAACAATATGCCCCCACGCCCACAATTGTAGTAGAGTGACTCCTGAAGACAAACTATGACCTCCAAGGTAAACAACCGAATGCAAATCATGATACAAATGGGCAAGCATACACATGCCCCAAGCATATCTCATCCTGTGTACAAATATACTCTCCAACACGTGGCCCCAACCAACAGAAAGTCCCTTTGACCTGCGATTAGGACAAAGGAACCCTCCAATGAAACCAAGTACTGTAGGAAAAGTGGCATAAGCATCCACCATCTCGTGCCATGGAATCCAATATCCAAAAATATGATCATCCTGAAATACTCTACGGAGGGCATCGGTCCCGCCCTGCTTTGATGAATCATACACTACAATGTCACCAACAACGGGTATCCTTAGAATACGCCAGACATCCTCAGGGGTGACTGTCATCTCGCTAGTAGGTAGGTGGAAAGTATTATGCTCACTATGCCACCTCTCTGTTAGGGCTGTCAAGAGACCCCAATTAATCCTAATATGTGGCATATCTAATAAAGAGGACAAACCACAACGAGTAATAACTGTCATCTCAGGCTGTGCTAGCTGTGGTATCAAATCAAATGTCTAGGGAAACCGCTCTCAAATCTGAAGGTTCGTCAAAGCCTCCTATCATCACAAAATATTCAAAGTCAGTACTTTTTGTCAAATCATCAAACATCAATTATCCTATCAAATCTAATCAGCTCTTGGTGAGAATTTTAATTAAATCTCATGAGTGAACATCATCAAACCTCACCTATCATGATTTAAATCATCAAACATCATTGAACCTCGCCTATCATGAGGTCAATTAATCAAATCAACCTCGCTTATCATGAGGTCTATTAAAAAAACTATAATTATTCCTCACCTATCATGAGGATAATTATCATCAATCAAACATCAGACCTCGACTATCATGATGTTGAACATCATCTACTTGATTAAGATCATCAATCATATCAAACCTAATGGCTGAAACAATCAAAATCTACAAAATCAAGGATAAATTTGACAAACTACATCATTCTGACTTGGATGTGCTAAAACAGTGTTTCTAGGCACCCAATATTAGAAGTGCCATTAAAACAACTCGAAGCGCTAAAACAGGCACTCAAAGCGCTAATTTATCATATGCACAATTTTAGGAGGCAAAAGCTCTAAATTAACCTATGAAAGCGCTACAATATCTATCCTAAGTGCTACTTCATTAAAAGCACTGAAACAGACTACGAAAGTGCTACATTGGGCCTTAAAAGTGCTAAAAGAAACAAAAAAAATTAAAATATGAAAAATGGCATAAAAAATGAGAAAACAAGTAAAACAAGGAGGTTAACGAGTACGTACCGAAGGTCCGTAGGTGGCTAGGCAGTTGTGTCGTTGCACACACTCAAACTGATGAGTGTGGTAGGGGATTGGCATCTTGCTCCAAATTGCTAAAATTGCTCTCTCACAATTTTTCAAACTCAAATTGCACAAATGAGTCTTAAAATCACCTTTTTGACCTTTTATAGGTTAATTAAGGTAGGATTTTATGGGTTTTTTTAATTTTTATTTTCCATGGAGATTAATTCAAATTCATCACAAGGACAAATTTCTACATTCTTTGTCGGGAGATAAATTATTTCATCATCATATCTTCATCAAATCATCAGAAAATCATACAAATTTGAAAAATTCTGAAAAATATGAAAAATTCAAAATTTCATCAATTTATCTCCCGAGGGGGCATATATTCATCTTCACCTGAAAATCCATGTCTGGGGCATACTGAAAAAAATCTTAGTCGATACTAGCAGCAGTAACAAAATTTTCTTTGAAGTAATGCGTAAACACATCACTTTAAAGAGGGGCAAAATGTATACACCTAAAAGTGGTCTGGATAATCTAATTAATTAAATACGATTTATTTGATTAATTACCCTTAAATTCATCTACTATTAAATAAATAGAAATATTTATTTATATAGTTCATTTTTCTAATTCTTCAATTTTAATTACATTCTCCTATTTATTCTATCTTAATTAAAAAAGCAACTTCAATAGTTTGTATTATTTAATTATCTAATCATGTTTCCTCTTAATTAAATAGAAATATCATAAAGTTTTATTTAATTTTCATATCTCTTTTTATTAAATAAGCAAATGTCAAATATTTGTTTCATTTAATTAAATATCTTCTTTTTGCTAAATTTGAATAAATCCAAAAATTCAAATAAAGGCATAAAGGCTATTTCCTCTATTCACTCACCAATAAGATTAGATATTTTATATCTAATTAATTCAACTTGGAATTCATGGGAAAGTTTGGAGACAAATTACAGACAAACTGGAAATCAATTTGTCAATCTTCTTCCTCTATTTCTTCCTATCATCTGGCCAAATGTTTTCATGGGGAGGAACAATCCCCATGATTAGCTCATACTTCTTCATCCTTCACCATTCAATCCTCAAGATCAAATCTAGACCTTTGCTGTGCTGCCCCTTCACAAATGTGCTACCGTGAATCTATAAATACAACCTCTTCCTACAGGAAATGGATCCCAACTTTGTGCAATCTTACTCTGCAGAAATAACAATCAAACATTCAAGCATCTTAGCAATAGCAATATCATTTAGCAATAGTAATCATAGCATTTTAGAATCAATATCATGGCATTCCATTTAGATTCATCATAGTTTACTGTAGCTTCCTTTATCAAGTTTCATGTCAGTTTAGATTACAATAGCTTCATTATATCATTTAGATGTCAGCATACAACATTAGCATCTTAATCATAATCATCCCATTCTCTAGATTGGCATTTTAACAGTCACAGTGCTTACCAAATCTGAGAGCCCTCGATGATTTAATAAATCTTTGGAGACAGGGAACAATGAGACGCTTTCAAGAAGTTTTCCTATTTTTAATTAGTTTAATTGTTGATTCTCTTGATACAATGTTTCATTAAGAAGTGTTGTTTGTTATTTTACTCTTACTTATTCCACACTTACATGACCAATTCTATATATATGTATGTGTATGTATATATACTCATACATACATACATACATACATATATATAGTATGGATGTATAGAGATATATATAGTAATTGTATACACACATATATAGATGTATATATATAGAAACATATATGTAGATATATATATGTATATACATATATACATGTGCATGTATACATGTATAGATATACATCTACACCACATTTATAGATAATAGATATATGTATCTATATGCTATATATATATTATCGATAATACACATGCATATAGATGTATATATAAATAATATACAAATATATGCATAATTACAATTTTATATTTGTAATGCGACTTTTTTTTTATTGTTTAAATTAACAATTTTAGTTGATTGTCTTATGTTTCTTGAATATTGTCATATCAATAAACAAAATTTGACTATGATCAAAGGAGTCGAGCACATTTTCTTTGTTATATGTGTTGTAAAGCCAAGAAATGTAGATTAGTTATGTTCACTTCTACACGATGTCATTAATCTTTATCATGTAATCACATGTTTAATTAAAGTGGTACATTAATGTCGGAGAAAATAATAAGCATGTTATATTGATGTAGTTTTTTACTTTGACTCATACATGGTTTAGTGTTTTTGGTGGTGTGTTTTGTTGCAAGGTTTTCTGCACATACATTTGTTATTCACATGTTCTGAATAAATTTGTATGGTTTAATTACATGTCTCAATGGATTGGAAAACTTGATTGTAAACATTTTTTTAGTGTCATTGAGCATATGTTCAATTAAGCATCTAAGATAGAGTGTGGAAATGGACAAGATACATAGACACAGAGGCAAATATAGAGATATATGATTATCAGAACATATATGAAAAGTGCTTAAGCTAAGAGATTACATAAATAATAAATGGATACAAGATAATGCGATGTTGTACTATCATAAAATAAAGTCAAATAAACAATGTATGAATACCCATATTAAAAATTCTTTGAACATATATGTGATGAGAAAAGTTTTGTACAATGAATTTTATATAAACTAGGATAAATATCCTTGATTGAGTTGTTGACATAAAAAATGTGATATTTGATAGATTACATTGAATTTTGAAATTTGTAATTTATAGAATTTGAAATAGTTTTAACTAGATTGAATCAGTCAATCTGTTGCATGTAGAAATGATAATTTCATTGTGACCATAGAAACATGAATATCAATGAATGCCAACTGAGTTGTCTTCTCAAACTTGATTGGTTTAGTTAACTACACTGAGAAATTGAAAATAGTAATTACTTCATGCAAGAAATAGTTAATGACAAAAGGCATGAAAATATTGGAAAGACAAATTATTTAATGTGAAAGAGAGGCAAGATGCAAAAAATCTTACAAATGTCCTCAAAAGTGCTTCTAGCAGGGCAACAATGGCATGAACTTCACAATAGAATCCATTGATGGCAAGTGTGGTTCAGTCCATTGCCAACAAATGAAAATTCCATGAAATGTTTCTAATAGAAACAAAACATTACTAATTGATGAAATTGTTTTGATAGATTGAGGTGCACTTGACATGGATGTATAGATAAAAAATATTAGATCCTTTCTTACATCAACACATAAAATGCAGAGTGCAATAAATAATAGACATTGAATGATAAAATGTAGAGAATAGGAAATAGTAGATATTAAACAACAAAATAAAAAGACTATAAAACTAAATTGTAAAAGATATGAAACAATACAAAAGAAATAATCTCTCCTAGTAGATACATATTTCATCATCATCAATCTTTTCAAGCAAATGAATAAAGAATGCAAAAAATGAGTATGTAAAGATATAGGAACTTACAAATGCCTTCTTTTTGGCTTTCAGCATCATAAATATATACCTTCTCAACATACACGAATTTTCATAGGCATAGGAAATTACAATTGACTCTTTCTTTGTTGAGCAAGAAGAGTAAACATCGCAAATAATTATTTTCTCAAGATAGTAAAAAAATTATACCATAAGCCATTAATGGCTATTGCATTACAACCTATTGAAAAAGAATGAAAATGATTTACTATGTATGCACAAAGCTATCATTAGGATGCTATGAATTGACAACAATGGTGGTGCGAAAGGGCAGGTATATCAAAGAATATTAGGAAGCCATAAGATATTTTCAATAGCAATAAAAGACAATATTAGTTCCAATCTTGATTCAAGTTTAGTTGGAATTCATGCATGGAGAAACAATATTAGTTGCAGTCTTAATCATGGGCAACAAAGAAGTTGACATTAATGAATCACAATGTTAAGTCTTTAATTCAACAACAAAGAATGAATCATAAAAGCATTCAAAGACAATGAAGAATAGACATTAAGCCATAAGATACAGAGAGAAAGAAATAATTTGCAAGACCTGATACAATGCATAGTTGTAAACAAGTATAAAATGATAGTGCAAAGGTTACAACTTATAAGTGGCTTGTTCTTCATTTCAAGTACAATAGACATAAACATTGCCAACATACACAAATTCCACTTTTCTCAGATAATCTAAGAAAGAGAATAAATAATGCAAAAATGATAGTGTTACATGAACTTACAAATGCCACCTTTATCGCTTCCAACATGGTGGATGTAAACCATTTCAATAGACACAAATTTCAGCTTCATCAAACACCCTGAGCAAATGAACAAACAACACAAATAATAGTTTTCTCGACAAATGTAAACTTTCACACCATAGGCCACTAATGATGGATGCACTACAGTCTACTCATAGTAAATGTAAAATCACAAATAGTAAATGCAAATGTACTACTTAAAACGCCATGCGTCCCACCTTTGCATTTCATGGGTTAATGTCTATTGTTTGTTGTTGTGTGCATTTTTTGTGTGCTGCTTTTGGTGATCTAGGAATTGTGGTAATAGCAAGACCATAAATGGCCAAAATATCACCCTCAAATGCTAAAGCTGATTGTTTTGTGCATATGTTGAGGATGTTTGATGGCTCTGCAGTATCTGCTCCCAATCTGCACATTACAATTTGAGCAATGGAAAAAGTAAATTGATAATTAAACATATAAAGAGTAAAGCTGTATGTGACATAAACAAGATATTGTAATTGCCTCTTTTCATCTTGTTTGTCAATCGACTGATCCATTTTCTATTGTGTACTAATTACGGTTTGTGTTTTACAAATGTTCTTGCAAACATATGCAATGAGATATTTATGTCAAGCATGTCTTAAAAAAAATAGGGAAAAAAACATTATTGAGATCTAATATGATTTTCAAGTTTTCTCATGTCAAATGTCAAGTATTTACCTATTTGTAGATGCTCTAGATCATATGGTGTAGGTCGTGAAATTCCAAGATATGTGTTGCATGAAGTGGCAATGGATTTGTAATTTGCAAGCAGCATTTTAGAAACTTGACATGCATACAAAAAATATCATATGGTTTGGATACAACCTAGTTTTGTGATGCATAACAATTTTGACTTTCCAATTTGTTTCTAATAAAGAAATCTATGGTTTGCAATGCTTTAGTAATCTTTTGCATAGTAGCATACCTGCTTCAGAACAATTGTGCACTCATTGTAATAGCATAGCTATGCAAGATATATCCAAGAATATGATTGATATTTTTCTCTTGCAAATATAGCCAAAACTTGAAATTTGCATGAGTAGAAGACAGAAGCAGGGACAAAAAAGCTCACTACAACTACACTAGATAGTATAAACAACAAATTGAATACGACTTAGCAGAAGTTGTGGTATCAATTTTAAAAGTTCATATCTATGAATTAAATATTATCTTGACGTGCTTAAAGCTATTTTTGCAATCCATAATGAACATAGTTTTGTAATTTGTTTCTAATGAAGACATATAAAATGTGCAAAGGCTTAACAGTATTGTGCATGATAGCATCCATGTTTTAGAACAGGTATATAGTGAATTGCAACTGCATGGTCATATCAAAGGTTTAGAAGAGAATGCCTCATAGTTGTGACCAAGAGCAATGACAAAGTCGAGAACTGTATAAGCAAAACAATGAAATAGTAAGCATTCTTATTAGAGGCACGAACAATATGAAGAACAATTTATCCAACAATTCTTTTATACTCACATAAATTGCATGGTGGTTTTGTGCATCTACGAGCAACAATGATAATAACACACTACATAGAGGATGTAGATAGTAAATAGTTGCACTTGCAAAATTGTATACTATGCACTGATGACTAGATCTGAAATGATATTATAAAATGGTCTGACCAATATGTATCCAATACTATGGATTTGACAATAGAAATTTTGATGTTATGTGTCCAAAACTGAACCAATAGACTGCTTGCATGTGTTGTTGGCATCAGTCACAATTTCTGTTGTTTGATAAATTTAAGAAGAAGTGCTTATGTCCCTGTCAATTTAACATGTCAATGTTAAAGTCTCCAGCAAATATCAATTTTGGATTAGATGGTAATGGGATAATAGCGGTTTGTATAAAATTAAGTAGTTCATGGATACATGCGTTTGGTGTCAAGTACAAATTTAAGATGCGCATAGTAATATGCATATGCAATAGGTCAATGGTTATTGATTCTAGATATTTTGTTGGAAAACTCTATTTTTTTTACATTGAGACTATTTTCCTATAGCAAGTTAGTAGGCCATGAATGTGTGTTGCAACACAACAATTGTATATTTTTTCAAGGAAGCCAATGTGGTTGAGCACATTATGTTTGGTTTCTTGGAAGAAAAGGATAATAGCTTGAAGCATATCATGGTCATGACCTATTCCTTGTGCATGTAATGTAGAGCTACGTGTATTCAAAGAGCATATGATACAATGATTTATAGAGAAAGGAAAAAGGTTGTGCGCTGCTTTCCATAGTGCAAAATCTGTAAGGCATTGTATTTTTCCATTTACTTTTTTTGAGACTCTGAAGATTTGTCATTGCAGTGTTTGCATGAGATATAATGACTCGATGTCTCCCACACATGATAAATTAGTGCAGAAAAGGCCATGTTGATAGAAAGCCTACTGTATACAAGATGCTCTCAAAATCACAATAAAATCTTTTATTGTAGGAAGACTCTTCAGATTCTTCCCATCATAATGGTGAACAAAAGCATCATTCATTATCTTGAACTTTGTAGAAGTTTCATCAAATTCTACTTCTCCACCCTCCTTTCCATTGTGAATTTTATTTCCAATTTCATCCATGAAGAACATCCCCAGCTTGTAAATCTCGCTCATAGCCATAAATTTACCAGGTGTCGAGTATAGCTTCAAATTTTTACCTAAGCAACAATTGAAAAAAAAAATTCTCACTAGATACAATGTGTTGAAAAGCTCTTTGAGGTTATTCTAGGAAAAATTTCTTGAGAGTATAATGTGCAGTTTTGAATAAACCCTTTTGTATAAACTCCATATCTTTGATTTGTTATTTTTAGTTTGATGACCTTCATCAAGAACGAGTAGACATGTTCTCTCTAAAAGCAGTTTTCTTCGAAGTAGCCGATCAAAGATATGGAATTCATGCAAAAGGCTTAATTCAAAACAACACATTATACTCTTAGAAAATATTTTCCAAAATAACTTCAAAGAGATTTTCAACACATTGTATTTGGTGAGGCCTAATTTTGTCAATTGTTGCTTGCGTAAAAAAATGAAGCTTGGGAAAAAAATTCAAAATAGTAAAGAGGGTGGTGAAGCAGAATTTGATGAAACTGTTGCAAAGTTCAAGTTAATCACTAATGCATTTGTTCATTATTATGATAACAATTTTGCATGACAATGTTGTTTGAAGCATTGTAACATAGTTATTTTCATCGATTTCCAATTCATGCAAGGAAGTTTCAAATAAAATTTCCTTTCTATAATGTTTATGTGCAAGTGTGGGTGGATTTTTTTAGTGCAATTGTAAACTTGTGAGCAGCAAGAGTTATGTCGTGGAAAAGAATTGATATCACAGTATTACATGCATCATTGTTGAAATGTAAATACATTGTTTTGTTTACTAAAGAACACATGCATATTACAATGTTTAGTCAATATGCTAGCCATTTTAGACAGAACATGTCACCCCAAAGCCTAGTTTCACCATCAGTGTTGATTTATGTGGCAGAGACGTTCATTCTTCATAGATATGCATTTTTTGTCATCTACATTATGCAGATCCGTTAGCATTGTTTAACGCAATTTAGTATTGCAAAGCCTTAAATCTAAATGACAATGATTGTGAAGATAATTTAAGAAATGATCCACACAACCATTACGTAGCTGCCTCCATGTATAATGGAAATTAAGGAAAACATTCTACTACAATTGGCTCTTGTGATAGTTTTTTGTCTTTTAACATGGTTCTTTGTAACCATATTGGCAGATTACATGTCAAAGGACAAAATATATGAATTGTATTGGTACTACTTAGTACAATAATTACAAAAAAACAATGTGTGAAGCTTGAAATATTGAATACATACAATGAAGAGTTGAATAAGCAATTACTCACTGTGGTCAATAGCAATGCATGAGTTCTAGCTTGAGCGTTTGGTCAAATATTGTGCATTAGGAAGTTTGCAACGTAACAACAAATTCTTAATATCAATTCATTTGGCTAAAAATAAACTTCTTCTGAGGCTATTAAGCAGGGTAGTAGGTTTTTGAAAACAAGAAAAAAAGAAACAAGCATAATTCTGTATCACTCACATTGATCAACAATAATGCAAAATCTGGCATAATATCATTGAATTGGAAATCCTATGTAGTCCATAATCTACAAAAAGAAAACCATATTAGTTGAGCAATGGAAAATGGATTCAGCAACAACAAGATGACTATGTGAAAGCAAATAAATCGATCAATTTTGGTAGTAATCTTGTTATACTTTTCAACTCCAATTATGGCTTGAACTTAGATACATATATGCATACACATAGACATATGCATATACACATATACATAAACATGTAGACATGTACATACATATACATATACATATATGTATTTATGCAGTTGCAATTTTGGGACTTCTAAGCAAATTGTGCACTATCAATTTGTAAACAGCGAAAAATTTGCCAAGTAAAAGGGTATTATGCTTTATCTCTTTGGTCCAAAAAACTAATGGATAATGTGCAACATTGAATAACAAAAGAATATTATGCCATGCCTATGTGCTTTGGGAAGGGAAACTACAAAATGTAGTATGCAAGAAAACTCTATGCTCTCAAGTCCTAACGAGCAATATGAAAACTATAACTAGCAATAGCGATTCAAGGTCCATGGAAACCATGCTCTCCCAAATTCTTGCATTAATATTGTATTAACAAAGTTATAGTTTTACAGGGTCTGGTGATTGATTATTAGTAGCTCGAATAGAGTAACAGTGATCACCATCGATGCCTAGATAATTATGCCATCTTTCTAAAGGTTTTTTCTTATCACATTTGATTCTTGTGGCGAAAGAGGGTCTTTTACAAATGATTGGAAGAAAATTATCAAGTGATTTTATGTATAAATTCAAATAAAAGTGAAATATTCATTGAAATATGAAAATACTAACTAAAATATCTTTGTTGAATGACAGTGTAATAATATAGAAGCAAAACATAACAATAGTGGGTAAAGCACGAAGCAAGACAAGCCAAGAGTACAAAGAGAATATAGTTGCAAAGAATAGCATGAGAAAATAGGTTTGATACATGACTATAATTGTAATCTAGTACATTTTCTATATTTAACCAGAATAGTTCTCTTGCAAGAAGTATAGGCTGTGGCAATATAGAATACAAATAAAGTAGAGACTGAACTTACAAATGTACACCATAGCATGTTATGAACTTGATCTCCTATGTACCCACGTACGTGGAAAATGGTCCGAGTTACAACCGCGACTTGAGAAGAACAAGGCACCTATCAATCCTAATCATAATATAAAATTTGTATAACAATGCATTCCAATTTCTAATGCTCAACTGTAGCACCAATTTTAGACAACACATATGAAATATTATGAACAATGCCACCTATCAACCAAAAAATTTGCAATGAACATGTGTATAGCAACAAAACATTAGGAATTCATAAGCCTATTAGTGCATGCACTAATGTTTTGGGATGAATGTTGCCTACTAAAAGAGTGCATCAGATATTGTGAGTAGATTGAAATTCACACATCATTAGCGGCCTATGGTGTGAAGTTTTAAGTCTGTCAAGAAAACTATTATTTGCATTGTTTATTCATTTGCTCAGATTCTATGCCTCATGCATATATCCATGGTAAATTAGACACGTCTTCAACAGATAGACATCCTTCAATGTCTATCACTGTTTCATAAATACACAGTTAATTTGGACTAGGAAAATACAAAACAATGACCAAAATATCAAAAGCCAATAACGAAATTGCAAAAACTGAGATTAATCCATAAGAACACTGAAAGATAAGCAACAACAGAGATTAGCCCATTGCAAAAAATTTTAAAATGATTGAGAGCATGAAATTTTTGTCTGTTGTAACAGTTTATGTCTACCTTATTGATAGCAAAGAACGAGCCATTTGTAAGTTCCTATATCTTTTCTTGCATAGCTTTTTGCATCTCTGCATTTTATGGGCTAATGCCTACTGTTTGCTATTTTTTAGTGCATTAATGGGTTAGTCTCTCTTGTTGAGTTTAAGACTTAACCGGATAATTCATTACTGTCGACTTATGTATTGGCCATGATTAAGAATGGAAATAATATTTTCTCTCCACACATGCATTGCAATTGTAGTTGAATTTATTAACTAAAAATGAAAATTAGGTCTGTTGAAAGGGTTTATGTCTATTGTATGGGGAGAGGAAATCAAGGCCTTTGTAAGTTTATGTCTTTTACAATTTCGTTCTATAGTTTTTGTAACGCTAAAAAAAAAAACATACACATCCAAAATAAATAATTTCCATGAACAATGCACATCACACATAACATTTATTTCCAAGCATGCTCAAAGGTAAGTTCATTAAAGATACTCGGTACATATAAAATTACTTCATTACAATTTCAAAAGAACTTCATACATTAATGAGTTACTATGTGTATCTACACAAGGTTGTGCCTTAACCGACACTAGCCTTAAAGGCTTACACGTGATTCATCATCATCTTAGCAAGACATGTAAATTCAATTAAGGTAAAGAAAATTAAGGAAGTAACAAGTACACTAATACATCCACAAAGAAACCATGACAAAAATATTTTCATGAGTGGAAAACCCTTAGTGGGGATGAAAAACCACTTGTAAAAGTTCCTCACTGGCTTAATAAAAATGCCTCACTGGCTACAATGTTTCAATGGTTAAAAGATGCCTCTCGGGCAATGGTCATATTGTCTCATTTGACATGACCATACATTACATATTTAGAGATAACATAAGGATCATATTTAAGTTCCTTTACAAGTCACATAAATCTACAAGAAAACACTGTCAAGTTTCACCAATGCATCTTCCTTGCGTATGGAAGTAAGGTAATGCCAACACTATCGTGTATCGCTCCCAAGTATTTGAAAGTAGGACAATTTTACCTCCAATGACCATTCATATACCACACAAGTACACATGAGGCTTCATGAAAGCATTCCTAGGCCTATTAGAATGCTCACATGCCTATGCATTTATAACAAGAATGTTTGCATCTAAACTCATTCACTCCTAGAGGTTTAATAAAGAGAAATTTATTACTTTAAAAGAGTTATGATACTACAAAATTTGAGAAATATCCATTTCATGTATGTTTAAAGATCAAAATAAACCGAAGGAGCAAACTATCCAAGGAACCATAATATATTCCTATTTGACAAGCTTACTTTAAAAAAAAAAGGAAAATTGCCTACAACTAGTTTTACTTTTATTGAAAACCATATATCAAACTAACCATCATATGATTGAAGAATTTGGTATTTCAATATATTCAAACTAAGCAACATTCCAACATATTGTCCTATTTGTTTTCCTTCTAACACATACCACATAGATGTTAAGTAAGTCTAACTAATTTATTCTATTAAATCTAATCACTCCATTCAACATATTCAAGTCATTCTCCATACTTAATCAATTCGTCTAAAGATTTATATACTATCTCTACATGGTTCATGCTATCTAGGAAATTTATCATTACTAAGGAGAACATCGAACAATCATTTATTAATTGTAAGGAACTTCTACGTTCAAATTAACGTTTATTAATCCTTCTGAACCCATCATTAAATCCATATCTATATTTTACTATCCGTTCGCATGATAGGTATAAAGATAACCAACTTGTAAATTTACACATAAGCATTTAACAAAAGCCTATTGAGTATTCGATTTGGTAAATGGTCTCACATGATAGACAATCAACTTAACATATTCATTACTTGAAAGAAGAATCATTACTTAGCGACTTGTGTTCAACATGCTAAACCTATTCAATTTACTATCTATTTCCTACATATTCCATATGCTTAATGGACATGCCACCCATTCCACAAATTCATTTCTTCTGTCATATTTATTACAATTCTACATGTTTCAGCCAAACAACATATTCAACCCACGGTGGAGAGAAAATCGCATATCTTCTAAGTTTTCCCTTAAAGCATAGTTCCATACTACATCCATCTAAATTTCAGAACTTGCTAATAATGTTAACATAAAATTAAAAAGGTTTCATGCCTAGTTCATTCGATTCTTTTGCTAACATGTTTATCAATGGAATTATGACTGGCATATTAAGCGGGATGCTTACCCTTTTTAATTCACACCGGTAACTAGTCAATTAAGGATAACATTTTGCTTCATTTCTATCATGTCTTCCCATGTCTTAGTAGTTCAGATCATAGGGCTAGGGACGCAATAAGATTTGGTACAAAGATAAAAAGAGACTATGTAAATCCTAGTACGTTACAAATAGGAGTGCATTTTTACTTGAGGAAAGCCTTAACCACACACCATACAATTTCCTATGTAAAGTTCATTCCATCTCCTCATATTTGTATGCAATTTGGAATGAGAAAACTCGCTTTCGATAATCATGATTGTATCTACGTAGCAATAATAGTTAATGCCTTCTAATGTATAGTTTCTTGCATAGTGGAATTTGCGCTTTGATGAGTGATTGATAGCTATGATGCCATCTTTACATTTCTTGGTTTAGTGGAATCCATGTTCCGTTGGACTCTCTCTCTTGTACTCGATAGTCTATACGCTATTTCCTTATAGTTAAAAGGATTGAATTAATGTTGTTTATCCATTTGAGGGTTTCCTATCTAAATTATCAATTAGTAACTATTTGGATATTTAATGGTAAAGATTATATGTACATTTATTATTTGTGATACTTTGTTATACAGGAGTCTAAGGAGTTGCGGTTTACTAGGATCTATACCAGACTTAAGTAGCATACCTGCTTTGATAGTAAGTTTTATAAGTGTTATCAGGAACGTCCTTATCGATGCAAAGATGATCTCCATTGGGTGTGTTTCATCATATGTTCCCAATTTGTATGGAAGTTGGAATATCTTAGGGTTCATGTATTTAATTGCAAAGTGTAAGATATGGAACTCAGACCGGGACGTATTGACTCCAAAATATGGTTGGAATGATGGCTTGAAGTTGAATGGTTGTTTATTTTGCAAATATAATGGCAGCGCAAGCCTAAATAAAGACTGTCGGCTCCCTCAAGGGAGAGGCGCTGCCTGTGGAGGGCAGCGCCCCCTGTGGAGGGCATTGCCCCCACAGTACAAGCCTTCCCAAATGGAAGGGCACCGCTGGGGTAACATCTCAGTTCCCTAAACAATAAAATAGAAACTTTCCTTTCAAAGCAAAACGCCAGTTCAAGGCTTGAAATTCGGTTTTATTTGAAAATAAATAAATACTATATATGTAAATATATAATAGTATCATAATCTGAGACAAGATTTCGCTTAAAGAATCAACAAAAGTCTAGCTTAGTATTTGCAATACATGGTTTTTCCAAATCGTTATATTTATATAAATATATATAAATATACTCATTGTTGAATATATATATAGATAGGCTAAAGAATATGAGGGAATGTTCAAATTGTGCAGCTACGCCAAAGAATTTCACACAACAAGCACTCAATATCGAGGTAATTCACAATAGTTATCAGAAGAATTCATTCTTGGATCAAAATTCCAGACAGAAAACTCTCTAATACGAGAATGTACAATCAATTGAGAATTCAACAAAAGAATTCAATATACAAGGACATGATTTGAAGAACCTGGATTTCGCTTCCTAAAGAATTCCTTCACCTTGTTTTTCCTTCTTTTCTTTCTTTTTCTTTCCCTTTTTACCCAGCTAAATTCACCATGCTTCAGGATCCCCTTTCTTGGCTTCCATGGTTTCAGTTATTTTTTTTGCAGAGCAATAAAGAAGGTTTTTTTTTAAAAAAAAACGAAATTGTTGTTTCCCTTAATGAATTTCTTCCTTTTTAATGTTTTCTTTTCAGTTTCCTCCAAAAACTGAATCTTGAAAATAATAATAAAAATAATAAAGTTTTATTTCTTGCACAATATTTATTCAGTAAATATTAAAGAAAGTACCATTTTA
Organism: Sequoia sempervirens; assembly: GCA_007258455.2. NCBI lineage: Eukaryota > Viridiplantae > Streptophyta > Pinopsida > Cupressales > Cupressaceae > Sequoia > Sequoia sempervirens. Next base: position 275,432,675 of record VDFB02000017.1, read on the forward strand.
ATGAAACATCATTTATTTGCAAATAAAACATTTATTTCTAACTACTAAACATCGTCATTTATTTGCTAGCCGAAATCTATAATTGTAATTAATTCTTTTATTTCCTTACATTTTTATTCACTACTAACTAATTTAATAAAGCAAAATAAAATATGAACTTAAAATAGTATTGTTACTTATAGAAAATATGGGTCGTGATAGTTTTTTACATGTTTGAATTTTATGGTTTAATGTCTATAGTTTTTCCAGGGATTTTCTTATAGACATTAAGCCATAAAAACAATCAACAATAGCAAAGAGCATAAATATTTAAAATAGGAAAATGAGGCATTTACGAGTTGCTATATCTTTTACACCATCATTTTATGTTTTACTTCTTTGTCCTTATAACAATTTTTATGGCTTAATCTCTGCTGCCCCATTAAAGAATTAACACCATAATCGAGGGAGTAATATTTTTTCTACCTGCATTTTTTTGTGCCCTTGTCTATTCTTTGCTATCCTTGACTATTGTTATCAATTTTTTTACCACTACTCAAATTGATAGAGCTAATTAATTCAGGTTCATTTTAAGGTGAAAAGTTTCAATCCATTTATATAGTTGCTTAAACCATTGCATATATTTGAGTTTTTGAGTTTTAGAAAGGTGCAATGTCTTTCAGTTTGTCATTTAATTTACAACATAAACGATTGCATGAGATGTAAAGGAAGTGCTTTCATTCTGTATTCAGTTATTCATTCCATAATGTTCCATACATTTTTGCAAAAGAAAAGTACAAAATTGAACAAGAATTGCACAAAATGTTGCTTTATATTCATTGGGATGAAAAGAAGAATCAATTTTCCCACACAAGTCGTGGGAATAGCTGAGACAATGAAACACAAGGAGTGCACTACACTATTGAAGATAAAGAAGGAAAATAAAACATAAGAGGGAACATAGCCGTCATTGCCTAAATGTGTCTTTGAGTTGCCTTCAATGTTGTGCATTCCCCTTTGTTGTTCTCCAAGTGAACTTGCAAATGATGGGAAATTTTTTGTTAGAGCTCGGGTTATGAATCCTCCTATATGATCTATCAACAGTAATGTAGAACATTGCTTGTGGCACATTGAATCAACTGAGCAAAGACAAGAAGTGTGCAAGAGAATACCAAGGAGGAAACATCACAAAAAAATTGAACTTATTATTTTTAATCAAACATTGTTTGTTTCCTGTGCAGGTATAGGAAAAGCCATGTTGTTGATCTATTTTGAAGACTTATAGCATGTGGTGTAAAATTAGATCCCACAAGGGTTGAGCTCGGCATGCTGCCCCTTAACATTAAAGGAAGGGGTTGAGAAAGGAAACAAATTCATAATTTCTCAAAAGAGATATGCATCTGAAGGAGTACATCTCAAGTGTCATAAGAGCTCAAGCAATTGATCATTTAGGACAATCAAGTCTGAAAATGCAATAGTTGAAGATCATAAATGATCAATTTCTCACATAGACCATCACAAAGAGCACATCATCATGAAATATGATAGTGAATAGGCATACATAATGCCAATCAAAAGTGGCCACTGAAGAAAATTGGAGAAGCTTCAAAGCACCATCATCAGGTGTTTGTATTTCAAAATATCCTATGCAAAGATTAGAACTCGCATCAACTGTAGCTACCCAAGAGAAATAAAAAATGCATGAAGAGTACAGAGGGAAGCTTCCTCTCCATCAAGAAATGGAATTACAAGTGGCTGCAAGTGAAGCATGAAAGCTAGAGGATGAAGGAAAAAGAAGAATTGTTGACTGTGGGCACAATACACTAAGTGTTTGAGTTGAATGTAACTTGAAACAACACTAATGTAAATAGATTGCAAAAAATCAAGTCTTGTTTCGGTATGATTGATGCTACAAATATGAAGAAGAGTCTCATTGCATTATTCCATGAAACTGTGGTAAAAGTGGAAATTGAAGTGCATCTTTCTAAATACTCAAGTGCTTGAAGTGAGTGACAACAGGTAGCAGGTGACCTACAAATGCATCATGATGGCCGAATATAGCATTGCAAGAAGTGGAAAAACAAAATAAAAGCATCACCATGAGATAAATTTTAGTAAAATAATGCAAAAAAAGGTGTAAGCAATAGTGGAAAGCTCCATGGTAGTCGAAGGCCTTCAAGTGGTGTCAATATGATAGATGGGATACAAGTAATAAATGGCCAATGTGTGTATTGTAATGGAGAAAAATAATGCTAAATAAGCTGCATTGCTCTATTTTAAGCAAATGTTGGAATTGCAAGGATACAAGAGTCACAGACAATAATAATAGCTACAAAATTTTCTGTTTTGCTTAAAATTAAACATGCAGAAATAGAGTCTTTGCATTATGAGAGTAAGAAAGTGAAGCTACAGTGACATGTAAATGAAAAATGAGATCATTTTTCTTTTCAAAATAGTGAACCAATTCCATAATGGGGTTTGCAACTGAATTTTTGATGTCTCTATAGGGCGAAGATGAATAATGACTCATACATGTTTCAGAATGTAGGTGAATTACAATAAACAATAGTGAAATTGTTATTGTTTATAGATGCATCATGTTGTTCGAAAGCAAACAATGAAGGTAATTAATAGGTATGGAATGAAACAATGATTTTAAATTCACCATGACTCATACAATGTTTCTATGTGTGAGTGGAAAGAAATGAGTTCGCTTTGCATAGAATGGAAGCAAATGTAGTGGTACCCATTTTGAGTTTTGCTAGAAATAAGAGGAAACCCACATGGGTTTATGTTGTAAGATTTCAAATGCAAAAGTAATGGAGTAGCTTGAGTTCGTACAAGAGTTCAAAGATACCCAGTTGTGCTCTCATAGCCACGGCCTGAAGGAGCATTTCCTTTCACAAATGTTGATACCCACTCGGGGTTTTATTTTAGAAATACAAATGAAAAAAGAGATAACAAGGGTTGAAGATTATGCCAGCAATGGAGCTCTCAGAAAATGAAGACAATGAAGTCAAGGGCTATGGCCATGAAGGGTTTTCAAAACCCAAGAAACAATAAGCAAAAATATAAGAGATTCTCTCTTTTAAACAATAATATCACTTTTGCATCATGGGTCAAGCCCAAAGAAGATTATTTTTACATAAATAAGACAATGCACATGGTGATGCCATGGCCTAAGCAAGGAAAAACTCAAAAATTCTTTCATTCTTTGCTTATTTTTTGTGAAATGAGCTCATATAGAGCCTATTTAAGAGGGAAATGCACAATGTAGGAAAGAAATGAAACTTACCCTGGTTTGTAAATGGAGAAAATAGGTTCAGGTCCATGGGAAAAGCTTTTAGAAGCTCGAACAAACTCTCGCAACCAATGTGAGCAAGACATCAACTAGAAAACAAAAAAGAGAGCAAAATGCATTAAAAAATCAGTCATGGCCACGACCTAGAGGCCCAAATTCTCCTCAAAATGGAGTCAAAATATATCAAAATGGTGAAAAATATCTTACCATCGAATTTAGGAGAAGATTCAACAAGAATGGCAAAGAATGCAGCTCGAAATGGTGAAGTTCTAGCCTCAAACCCTAGCTCCCATGGTGGCCAAGTGCAGAGCCTTCGTTCTCCAAAGTCGGCCAAGTGAAATGGTGCTAAAGATTAGGGATTCATTTTGGTTTTGATGCAAGGGTTTCTATCATGCCCTAAGTCGAATGTGACTTTTATCACATTCTTTTAAAAAAATCAAATCCTTTATTTATGCCTTGTTATCCATGATGCCTAGGTTGAAACCTTGCCTTAGTCATTTTTCTTGATTTTTGAAGAAAATCAAACTAAATTCACATTGCCTTTTGATTTTAGGAGAAAATCATATGTGCCTTGGCCTTTTTCATGAGCCTTTCTATACCTTGGGAGATATTTCATACCTTGCATAAAATCAAGACAATAACCTTAGTTCTTTTAAATTTTTCCTAAGTCTTGAATACTTTAAGTTTCCCTTGGACCCCTGAATCAACATATTTGATGAGTGCCTAAGATTTTTTATGATTTTTATAGAAAAATCAAGCATATAGGAACCTCATTTTAAATATTTTGATTTTTGCAAGTATTAAATTTTACTCAAAATTGCAAAAAATAGAATATTTGAGCTTGAAATGCAAAAATCAAATGTAATAGAGAGGGTTCTATTTTTGTTTTCTAAAACTGTAAGTGTTGTAAAACAACATTAAGGTAATGTTTCTATAAATTACCTTAATGTCTGTTATTGTTTAAATGCAGTTGATGTACTCGAGTCCTCATTGAAACTTTCCATTTTGATTTGAGTTCACTTGGGCGAATTTGGGAAAGAGGGGGCAAAGTGAACTTTCCATTTTTAGTTTCTAGCTGTTTGTACCTAATTTTGTGGGTTTTTTGGATCAACCCTTTGGAGGTGGAAATTTTCTATGTTTTTGATGCTATTTGGAGCAGTTTATGACACTATTTTTCAGGCTTTTCCCTTGAGCTCGAAAATGGGAAAAAGTTGCTATTCAGAGATGCAATGAAGTTGATTTTTGGCTATTTTCACTATTGTGACACTTGGAGGCTATAAGTTGGAGAAAATTCTAATTTTTTTCTGAGTTCAGATTGATGGTTTCTTGCTCTCCTATTCACTCAGAGAGTTTTGTAAACTTTTTCTTGTACTCAGATTCTGAAATTGTCACTCCTCCAGTTCAATAAAACAACAGGATTTCCTTTCTCATCTTCTTGTTTCAAATTTATAGTCACAATCTGATGTTAACTATGATTCAAATGCATAATCCTCTTTATGTCTTGTCATTGTATGTTTGTTTTGCAAGGGTTTCATGTGATTCAGGTTGCATTTTGTGTTCTGTTTGATTAACCTCTATGCAAATCACTTTTGAATTATGTGTTTCTAAGGTGGGATTGTGAGAATCAGAAGTTGTAGAGACATTGTTGTGAGTCAAAAATTGTCAGAATATTCACATCGCCGGTGAATCACCTTAGTTTAGGATCTCTATTTTTAGTTTTGTCCTTCTACCCCTTTTCCCTGAAGCTCCAATATATTAGGTGTTTTATTGGGGGAACCAACCCACTCTGGAGATTCGCTCTCACCTACATATTTACCCACAAATCTGAGAGTGTTTCCATGTTGCAACAGGATAGGAAAGTCAAACTTGGCTAAGGGCGCAATCCTGATTGCCAATAATTTTTGGCATGCCTGGTGGGACACTAGAGTCTTGTCTTTAGAGTTGTTTTTGAAATTGTAAGTTGTTGTTTGGTATATGCAGTAGTATTTTTTGCTTATAGAGGTTTCAAAAATATACCTAGCGACTCTGAATTTCTGGTTACATTGCAGATTTAGTGGAATCAGCTTATGAGAAGGATCTAAACTAGATCTAGTCCAACTCCTTTTGAATATTTGCAGCTCTCTCTGCCAAGAAGGAGAGGTAGAACACCAAGGAGAATCTTTGATTCAACAAGGAGGGTGAATTCCACACCTTTGGAGCTCAGTCCCATTATTTATGTAAAGAGGAATCCAACTCCTATATCTCAAGCACCACCTATGGAGAGACAATTTTCCTTCGCACCGTTTAATGGGGGCAACCTGTCATTGTTGGCTTGACATGATGACATCCCAGTTGTTGCACTTAAGGGACTATAGTACTTCACTGGCAAAGACCATACCACCCCTATTGAACATATCTGGGATGTGGCGACCCTATGTTTGGTCCATAATGTGACAAAAGAAAATGTGGCCATAAGATTGTTGGTTGCTTCATTGAAGGGGAAATCTCTTTAGTGGTTCAGAGGGCTCCCAACCAATTCCATTGCAACATGGGACCAACTTGCTAATGGCTTACACCGATAGTTCATGGATAAATCAGATCACCTCTCATTGCTAGAGCAGCTAAGCACCATCAAGCAGGCTCCCCATGAACACATGGCTGATTTCAATTATTGGTTCTAGAGAACCTGGGATAGGATCGCTTTGATAGTTAAACCCTCACCCGAGCATGCTTTCCTATTCTTCCTAAAAGCTTGAATAGTGAAATTTTAGTTATGATACAGTCCATGGGAGGTTTTACATTACCAAATTCCTATGATATTGCAATAAGAGCATAAAACTGTCTCATTCAAGCTGGGAAAAAAGCCCTGACACCACCTACACCTATCTTTGCTAAAATTCAGCCACCTATCCCTATGATTTTTCCCCTATAGTTGTTGTACCACTAGTCCTGACGATAGGTTATCAGGCTATTGTTCAATAAAATGCCATCCTAGACCAGACCAAAGAAATCCAAGAAATAAAAAATATGCTGCAAAATTTTGGCAAAACCTTTAGTAATGAATTTGTGAGCCTTAAGAAGCAAGTCGGCTAGGAACATAGGCCTTACCAAGATCCTTATCAACATAATCAATAGAATAGGCCACCTTTTCAAAATGATTTCCAAGGTCAAAGGAAGAGTTTTAATCCCAAGCCTTTTCGGCCCTATGATCCCAATGTTGTTGGCCCCTCAAGGGAAATCATACCACAAAACAACTTGGCTCAAGAACATGATTGGTGCTACCCGTACAACCAACCACACAATCAGTTTGCATGCATGAGTAGGATGGAGAATCAAGCTCTCATGGTGTAGAATCATTATGCTAGCCTAGAAAATTTGCCAAGCGAGAATGTGGAACAAGGAAAATCTGAGGTTGCTTTAGTAAATTGGAAAAGTACCGAATATTGTGGAGTTAACCATTTTCAAGGTCAAAACCAACAAGGTTTTCCCATTGCAGCAAATACGAGATAAAAAAAGAGAGCAGTAGAAGCGGAGCAGCAAGCTGTAAATTTACAAGAAGTTGCAAAAGAGAAAATTCATGTCATTCCACCTCAATCTGTCCCCGCAACACAATTGAAGGTGCAAATTCTATAGAGAGGACAACAAAAGGTAAGTATCGTGTCCTTTAATGTGGTTGAGCACTTAAAGAAAGCTACAGTCAACATGTCTATTATGGATGCATTACATATCCCAGACCAAAAAAGTTTATTACAAGATGCATTAGCTGAACTTTCATCTTCAAATGTTGCTAATGCATAAAAGAATAGAATTGTACTTGCGAACAACTTAGAGGTCAAAGGTGGGTGGAAAAATCAAGAAGTGAAGCCCCCACCATTCTATCTAAGCTTTATTATCGGAGATAAGCTTGTCCACAACTGTATGATAGACTCAGGTGCTAGTAGCTCAGTTATGCCTAAAAGTTTAGCAGACAAGCTAGGTTTGGTTTATGAACCCATGTCAACAGAGTCATGCAATTAGATGGATCTGTTGTTCAAAGAACAAGAATCATTAAAAATTTGGCTCTCACATTACATGCTTGTCCCAACTTTGTTGTTTCCCAAGATGTCCATGTGATTGAATTACCCCCTCATTTCGTACTTTTCCTCTCAAGAGACTTTACTGCTAAGTTAGGAGGGTTCTTATCAGCTGATTGGTCCCACTTATTCTATAGAACTAGGTATGACACCAAAGTGACAATTAGATCTGAACCATTAGCTAAAGACCACATTGATCCATACGTTCCTAGCCCAGTAAATGCTAACCTATACACCACAAATGGACTGGAGAATCAACCCATGACCTCATACCCCAATGCACCCAACAAATTTTTTTTTTTGGATGAGTGGGCTGCCCAAAATCATGACCTTGATCCTTTCAACCACACTGAGGAGGAAAGGTTAGGAATTTATGTAATCCATGAACCTGATACAACAGTCACTAATCTGGTTAAAGACCAAATTCAACCTTTAGATGGTGACATGAAGTTCTTGAGCGATGAGGAGGTTGTTAAAGAATGGAAGGAGCTACTTTTTGAAGGTCAAGTTTCAGATCAAGAGGAAGACCTCGAGGAAGATAAAACATCTATTAAAGAATGGATGAAATTACTTTTTTGAGAATGAAGCTTCATATAAAGATTTGGATAAAGAAGAAGACCTCAAAGAATATGGAAAAGTTGATCAAGAATGGATGGAAATGCAGTTTGATGATCAAACCTTGGATCAAGGGGAGGTTTTTGAAGAAGAATTTCTCAATGAGGTAAGTAGAGCCATTGAAAATTACTTTGAGAGGTAAAATAGATCCCTTTCATTCCATATCCAGGAGGAAGATAAAGAGAATCTATTTTTGGAGAATTTTGAATTTCCTGCTGAAAATTGTGAAGATGCAATTAGTGTTGAGTCCCAACAATCCCCAACTGATTGGTCAAATGAGCTTCCCAACTTTGATGATGAGATTCAAAGAAGCATGTTCATGTTGGAAACAATACCAAGCAATGAACAAAATTTCTATCAAAGATACTTTGATAAACTCATGTTCCAAAAGGATAATGTTTAGCTGAATGAAGAGCTGAATGACAACATGATAAAAGAGTTCTATGAAGCAAAACCCAAAGAATTTATTGTTGGAGACTTTGTGCTCAAATTGGATGAACACAAGAGTAAACCTGGGAGGCACTCCAAATTTGATGCAATTTGGGATGGACCATATGTGATAACAGAATGCAAAGAGCACAATTCATTTCAACTCTCAAAGTTAAGCGAGGAGGTGCTTCCGATCTCAATCAATGGGATCCACTTAAAACACTTTTTTTGAGGTTTGAATTTCTACCCCTATACTATAGTAGAGTAGTTGCTACTAATAAGTGCTTGAAGCACTTTTAGTTTTAGTTGTTTCTTTTCCATAAGTGTTGCTACACATTGTTTTCTGGTCACCAGGGCCTGTAGGTTTGTTTCATGTGTAGGTATAGGAAAAGGAATGTTGCTGGTCTATTTTGAAGACTTATAGCATGTGGTGTAAAATGGGCTCCCACAAGGGTTGAGCTCAGCATGCTACCCCTTAACATTCAAGGAAGGGGTTGAGAAAGGAAACAAATTCATAATTGCTCAAAAGAGATATGCATATGAAGGAGTACATCTCAAGTGTCATAAGAGCTCAAGCAATTGATCATTTAGGACAATCAAGTTTGAAAATGCAATGAGTTGAAGATCATAAATGATCAATTGGTCACATAGACCATCACAAAGAGCACATCATCATGAAATATGATAGTGAATGGGCATGCATAATGCCAATCAAAATTGGCCATTGAAGCAAATTGGAGAAGCTTCAAAGCACCATCATCAGGCGTTTGTATTTCAAAATATTCTATGCAAAGATTAGAACTCACATCAACTGTAGCTTCCCAAGAGAAATATAAAAATGCATGAAGAGTACAGAGGGAAGCTTTCTCTCCATCAAGAAATGGAATTACAAGTGGCTGCAAGTGAAGCATGAAAGCTAGAGGATGAAGGAAAAAGAAGAATTGTTGACTGTGGGCACAATACACTAAGTGTTTGAGTTGAATGTAACTTGAAACAACATCACTGACGTAAATAGATTGCAAAAACTCAAGTCTTGTTTTAGTATGATTGATGCTACAAATATGAAGAAGAGTCTCATTGCATTATTCCATGAAACTATGGTAAAAGTGGAAATTGAAGTGCATATTTCTAAATACTCAAGTGCTTGAAGTGAGTGACAAGAAGTAGCAGGTGACCTACAAATGCATCATGATGGCTGAATGTAGCATTGCAAGAAGTGGACAAACAAAATAAAAGCATCACCATGAGATACATTTCAGTAAAAGAATGCAAAAAAAGGTGTAAGCAACAGTGGAAAGCTCCATGGTAGTCAAAGGCCTTCAAGTGGTGTCAATATGATAGATGGGATACAAGTAATAAATGGCCAATGTGTGCATTGTAATGGAGAAAAATAATGCTAAAGAAGCTACATTGCTCTATTTTAAGCAAATGTTGGAATTGCAAGGATACAAGAGTCACACAGACAATAATAATAGCTACAAAATTTTCTGTTTTGCTTAAAATTAAACATGCAAAAATAGACTCTTTGCATTATGAGAGTAAGAGTTTGATGTCTCTATAGGGTGAAGAGGAATAATGCCACATACATGTTTCAGAATGTAGGTGAATTAAAATAAACAACAGTGAAATTATTATTGTCTATAGATGCATCATGTTGTTCGAAAGCAAACAATGAAAGTAATTAATAGGTATGGAATGAAAAAATGATATTAAATTCACCATGACTCATACAATGCATCTATGTGTGAGTGGAAAGAAACAAGTTTACTTTACATAGAATGGAAGCAAATGTAGTGGTACCCATTTGAGTTTTGATAGAAATAAGAGGAAGCCCACATGGTTTTATGTTGTAAGATTTCAAATGCAAAAGTAATGGAGTAGCTTGAGTTCGTACAAGAGTTCAAAGATACCTAGTTGTTCTTTCATGGTTGTGGCCTGAAGGAGCATTTCCTTTCAAAAATGTTGATACCCACTTGGGGTTTTGTCTTGGCGGCCATGAAGGGTTTTCAAAACCCAAGAAACAGTAAGCAAAAATACAAGAGATTCTCTCTTTCAAATAGTAATATCACTTTTGCATCATGTGTCGAGCCCAAAGAATATTATTTTTGTAGAAATAAGAGAATGCACAAGATTATTTTCGTAGAAATAAGAGAATGCACATGGTGAGGCCGTGGGCTAAGCAAGGCCAAACTCAGAAATTCATTCATTCTTCACTTATTTTTTGTGAAATGAGCTCATATTGAGCCTATTTAAGAGGGAAATGCACAATGTAGGAAAGAAATGAAGCTTACCCTGGTTTGTAAATGAAGAAAACCACGGTCCAAGCTTTTAGAAGCTTGAACAAACTATCTCATGGCGGCCAATGTGAGCAAGACATCAACTAGAAAACACAAAAGAGAGCAAAATGCATTAAAAAACCAGTCATGGCTACGACCTAGTGGCCCAAATTTTCCTCAAAATGGTGAAAAATATCTTGCCATCGAATTCAAGAGAAGATTCAACAAGAATGGAAAAGAATGCAGCCTGAAATGGCAAAGTTCCAACCTCAAACCCTAGTTCCCATGGCGTCCAAGTGCAGAGCCTTCTTTCTCCAAAATCGACCAAGTGAAATGTTGCTAAAGATTAGGGATTCATTTTGGTTTTGATGCTAGGGTTTCCTTCATGCCCAAGTCGAATGTGATTTTTATCACATTCTTTTAAAAAAATCAAATGGTTTATTTATGCCTTGTTACCCATGAGGCCTAGGTTGAAACCTTGCCTTAGTCATTTTTCTTGATTTTTGAAGAAAATCAAACTAAATTCACATTGCCTTTTGATTTTAGGAGAAAATCATATGTGCCTCGGCCTTTTTCATGAGCTTTTCTATACCTTGGGAGATATTTCATACCTTGCATAAAATCAAGACAATAACATTAGGTCTTTTAAATTTTGCCTAAGTCTTGAATACTTTAAGTTTCCCTTGGAACCTTGAATCAACATATTTGATGAGTGTCTAAGATTTTTTTATGATTTTTTATAGAAAAATCAAGTATATAGGAACCTTGTTTTAAATATTTTGATTTTTGCAAGTATTAAATTTTACTCAAAATTGCAAACAATAGAATATTTGAGCTTGAAATGCAAAAATTAGATGTAATAGAGAGGGTTCTATTTTTGTTTTTTGAAACTGCAAGTGTTGTAAAACAATATTAAGGTAATGTTTCTATAAATTACCTTAATGTTTGTTATTGTTTAAATGCAGTTGATGTACTCGAGTCCTCACTGAAACTTTCCATTTTGATTTGAGTTCACTTGGGCGAATTTGGAAAAGAGGGGGCAAAGTGAACTTTCCATTTTTAGTTTCTAGCTGTTTGTACCTAATTTTGTGGGTTTTTTGGATCAACCCTTTGGAGGTGGAAATTTTCTATGTTTTTGATGCTATTTGGAGCAGTTTATGACACTATTTTTTAGGCTTTTCCCTTGAGCTCAAAAATGGGAAAAAGTTGCTATTCAGAGATGCAGTGAAGTTGATTTTTGGCTATTTTCACTATTGTGACACTTGGAGGCTATAAGGTGGAGAAAATTCTAATTTTTTTCCGAGTTCAGATTGATGGTTTCTTGCTCTCCTATTCACTTAGAGAGTTTTGTAAACTTGTTCTTGTACTTAGATTTTGAAATTGTCACTCTGTCAATTCAATAAAACAACAAGATTTCCTTTCTCATCTTCTTGTTTCAAATTTATAGTCACAATCAGATGTTAATTGTGATTCAAATATAGAATCCTCTTTATTTCTTGTCATTGTATGTTTTTTTGCAAGGGTTTCATATGATTCAAGTTGCATTATGTGTTTTGTCTGATTAACCACTATGCAAATCACTTTTGAATTATGTGTTTCTAAGGTGGGATTGTGAGAATCAGAAGTTGTAGAGACATTGTTGTGAGTGGAAAATTGTCAGAATCTTCACATCGCTGGTGAATCATCTTAGTTTAGGATCTTTGTTTTCAATTTTTTCATTCTACCCCTTTTCCCTAAAGGTCCAATAGATTAGGTGTTTTACTGGGGGAACCAACCCACTTTGGAGATTTTCTCTCACCTACATATTTACCCACAAATTTGAGAGTGTTTCCATGTTGCAACAGGATAGGCGAGTCTAACTTGGCTAAGGGTGGAATCCTTATTGTCAACAATTGCTTTTATGGGTTACTGTTTGTTGTTGAGTTAAAGACTTAACAATGTATTTCATTAATGTCGATCTCTCTAGTAGCCATGATTAAGAATCAAGTTGTTTGTGTCAGTGTATTTATGGGCTAGTCTTTCTTGTTGAGTTAAAGATGGAACATGATAGTGTGTTGTTCATGATTAAGAATGGAAGTAATAATTACTCTGCACACATGCATTGCAATTGCACTTGAATTTATTAAATGAAAATGAAAATTAGGCCTACGTAATTGGAAAATGTTTGGGTATAAAATCGTCGAGTCTTGCATATTAAAATCGTGCATCTGAATTGTGCCGATAAAATTTTACTAAATCTATCCTATAGTTTGTCACATTATTTGAATAAAAGGGAGTTTGGAGGATAGTGTCCAAGTTAATTGCATTTCCATGAAACAACAAAATTCTTTGAAACATGTCTACCTGTTCAAGATATACCTAATGCTCTGTCTATTTCTTGATCCATGGACATCATGCACATGTTCCACACTGTTGGTAGTAATTGACATGTCTGATTGCAAATTGGAATGCATGCTTACATAGATTTTATTTACTATTAAGATTGATAGGTGCCTTGATAATAGAAGCAATAGCTTACTGCTATAAGCCAATCAACACATGTAGCTGACGAACTCAAAAACCACTTTATGCAAACAGGATTTTGATGTTTGTGATTCTAGCTACCTTTTTTGAGATGCAGTTTTCCAACATTTGAAGAACCAACACCAATGGCCAGATTCATGCCAACAAAGGAAATATGTCTCATAGTATATAACACTACTATAAGTATAACTGCAAAAACAACAATAGTTAACAACCACTCGCCAAAAGCCAACCAAGATTAAAATATAAGTTCAAAGAGTCTCTACTGCATTTCACACAGATCACATCAACTTCATTAGAGATCATCTAACAAGCACATGTCCATAACACATAATAAATATGAATCATATTCAAATCATGAAATATGATCCAAAATAAAGTTTAATTGTAATCTATTACCAAATCCATGCATTTGAAAAAGGTACATAGCCTCACTAAACATACTATGGATTTTTAACACTATCTCTACCTCCTGATCAATAGAAATTGTCATAGATGCAAATTATTGTGCAATTTCAATTTCTTTATCTATGTACAACTTCAAAACCGGTTCAAAGACAAGTCCACAAACATATACTACAATGTGTTAACTACAACTGTTTGGCATGTAAAAAAGAATTGACATTACAACTCACCTATTCTCCTCCTTATTCATGTCCAACTATAGTATTCGCAAATGCGTAAACTGGTTCAAAGCACACCTATTCAAATTGTTGCAGCAGAACATCGATTTGTATAACCGAGGCAAGATGCCAAACAATAAATAATTAGCATAGATTCCTACAAAATCGACGACCACTAGAAAACACATCGTGCCATGTTTCTAAATAAGAGGGTGTTGAACATTATGCATGTATCTGACATATGGTTATAGACAATGTACATTCTGCACCAATTTTGACTAACAACTTCTAAAACTGTCTCCCATATAGTTTCTTAGTTTCTACAATCAATACTACTTAGTGTCGGTCTCACACATATTTGCATAAATAATAGGTTCATGCCTCCACCAATATACACACATATATATAGATACCCATATATATATACATAGCCATATATATATACACACACACATTTATATGTGCACACACGCACACACATATATATATACATATACAAAAATATATATAAATATATATGTATGTATATATACTCATATATACATATGAATATATATACACATATATAAATGTATATGTGTATAAATATATATATATACATACATACATATATATATACACACACATAAATACATATATATATATATATATATCTACATAAACATACATATATATGCATGCAAATATATTTATATATATACATTCATACATATAAACTTGTAATAAACAATACATATAATCTCTGGCTTGACAGGCTCAAAATTCAACACTATAATCCGTTAATAGCGACTACACTTGAATCTATTCAAAGTAAATGAAAATCGGTCCTTAATAAATGCAAAATGCACAACACACACGTATACATAAAACATATATCTATACATACATACATACATACATACATATACATATATATATGTAAATATAGATAGGCGGGGAAGTGATGATATCGCCTCAATCTTGCATGCTAAAATTGTGCTTCGGGAATCATGCCACAATTTTTTTTGATATAGTTTTGCTAATGTTTTGGGAATTATTTATTAAAAGAAAATTATCAAATTTTTTTTGCAATTTTCTTATTGGCTGCTAGTATTTTCCTTGTGGTTTTGTCATTTTCTAATTTTTTTATTTAAAAAACTATGAAATTATAGTGTAAAGGATATAGGAACTTACAACCGCCTCCTTTGTCACTGGCAATAGAATAGATATAAACCCTCTCAACACACACAGATGTCACCCTCATCAAACAATTTGAGCAAATGAATAGCCCAAGATCCTTAAAACTACACACCATAAACCATTAACAATGGCTGCACTTCAACCTACTCATAATAAACAAAAACTAGCAAATACTAACATACATACATACATGCATACATGCATACATACATATACATATATATGTGTGTATATAAATATACATATGTATGTATGCATACACACACACACACACACACACATATATATATATGTATGTATGTATATATACTCATATACACATATACCTATACATATATATATATATGTGTGTGTGTGTGTGTGTGTGTGTGTACTAAACAACATAAATAGTCCTTTGTTTGAGAGACTCAAAACTCAACACCATAATCCATTAATGGCAACTGCACTTGAATCTATTCATAATAAATGAAAATCAGACCTAGGTATATGCAAAATGTAGAACACACATACAAACATATACATACATATATATATATATATGCACACACACACACACATATATATATATGCACACACACATATGCATACACACATATACATATGCACACACACACACACACATATGTTTTTACAATTTCCTCATTGGATTTTGACATTTTGGGCATGGCTTTGTATTTTTCCAATCCACACTACTTGTCTATTCATGAAAGAGTGAGACATTGAAGGATGCCTATTTGTTCAAGATATATATGATTTACCATGAATGTTTTGATACATGTGCATCATGCATCTAATATGAGCAAATGAATAAACAATGCAGCTAATATTTTGCTTGGAATACTTTAAAATTCACACCACAAGCCACTAACGATGTCTGCACTTCAGTCTACTCACAATAAATGGAAATTCACAAATACTAAATGCAAATGCACTGATCAAAATGACTCACGTTTCCAGGAACAAGTAGTGCCAAGACACGACTATAGCAAAAAACTCATAAAATACTTGCAATGGAAAAGTTCATCACAACAATTAAATAAATTAGAAAATGAGAAAATAATGCAAATAATAGATAGACTTAAAACTTCAAACCCATGAAATGTTTCAAATACGATCAATTTTTCATTTTCATGCAATAGATTCAAGTGCAAGGAACATGCATACATGCACAAAAACAATTACTTCAATTCTTAATCATGGCTAGTAGAGAAACCGACACTAATGAATTATGGTGTTAAGTCTTTAACTCAACAACAGACACTAAACCATAAAAGCAGTCAAGGATAGCGAAGAATAGACATTAACACATAAAATGCAAACAACAACAAGCAATAGACATTAACCCATAGAATGCATAGATGTAAAAAACTATAAAATGGCACTATAAAAGACATATGAACTTACAAATGCCTCATTTTTCACTCCCAATACAGTAGACATAAACCCTCTCAACACTGCTAACAGGCTTATGCATATATAGTCTGTCATTTCTATTTAATGTCAATAGACTATAATGTGATTGTCATTAATGGCTTATGGTATAAAGTCCAATGATTTGTAGTGTTTACTCATTTGCATAATCATGACTAGTAGAGAAATCGACATTAATGAATTGCAATGTTAAGTCTTTAATTGAACAATGAAAACTAACCCATAGAAGTGGTCAAAGATAGTGAAAAATAGACATTAACACAAAAAATGCAGACAACAACAAACAATAGACATTAACCCATAAAATGCAAAGATGTAAAATACTATAAAATGACACTGTAAAAGACATATGAACTTATAAACGTAAACCCTTTCAACAGACACAGATTTAATGATTTTATTCCCAGACATTTTCCAATTACTTAGACCTAATTTTCATTTTCATTTAATAAATTCAACTATAGTTGTAACGCATGTGTACAAAAAATGCACACAACAAAAAATAGTAAACATTAACCCATAAAATACAGAGGTGTAAAAAACTATCAAATGACATTGTAAAAGATGCACGAACTTACAAATGCCTTATTTTTTACTCCCAATACAATAAACATAGACCCTCTCAACAAACACAGATTTAATGATTTTATACCCAAACATTTTCCAATTACTTAGAACTAGTTTTCATTTTCATTTAATAAATTCAACTGTAGTTGCAATGCATGTGTATAGAGAAAATATTACTTCCATCCTTAATCATGACCAACACACTATCGTGTTAAGTCTGTAACTTAACAAGAAAGAATAACCGATAAATACACTGACACAAACAACCTGAGCAAATGAAAAAACAAGGAACATAATACTTTGCTCGACAAACTTAAAACTTCAAACCCAAGAAATATTTCAAATACGAATAATTCTCATTTTCATTGAATAGATTGAAGTGCAAGTAGCTACTTCCATTCTTAATCACGGTTACCAGAGAAATGAACAATAATGAATTATGGTGTTAAGTATTTAACTCAACAATAGACACTAACCAATAAAAGCAGTAAAAAATAGTGAAGAATAGACATTAACACCCAAAATGCCAACAACAACAAACAATAGACACTAACCCATAAAGTGCAAAGATGTAAAACACTATAAAACGACACTGTAAAAGACATACCAACTTACAAACGCCTTGTTTTTTGCTCCCCATACAATAGTCATAAACCCTTTCAACAAACACAAATTTAATGATTTTATATCCAGACATTTTCCAATTACTTAGACCTAATTTTCATTGCCATTGAATAAATTCAAGTGCAGTTGCAATGCATGCGCGCAAACAATAGGCATTAACCCATAAAATGCAAAGATGCAAAAAACTATAAAATGACACTATAAAAGATATAAGAACTTACAAACGCTTCATTTTTCAATTCCAAAATGGTAGACATAAACCTTATCAAAAGCCACCAATTTCACCCTCATCGAACAATCCGAGCAAATCAATAGACAACCCAAAAAATAAAGTGTAGAAGATACATGAACTTACAAGCGCCACCTTTGTCGCTCCCAACACCGTAGATTTAAACCCTCTCAACAGACACAAATTTCAGCCTTATCAAATAACCTGAGCAGATGAACAAACAACACAAATAATACTTTGCTTGACAGACTTAAAACTTCACACCAGAAGCCACTAATGACAGCTGCACTTCAGTCTACTCACAATAAATGAAAACTCACAAATAGCAAATGCAAATGTACTGCTTAAAACGCCACGCGTCCCCAGGAAGAGTGCATGTGAAGACACGACTATACGAAGAAGCTCATGAAATATTTCCAATAGAAAAGCTCCCTACAATAATTATTATTAAATAAATAAACAAATTAGAAAATGACAAAACCACGAGGAAAATACCAACAACCAATGAGAAAATTACAAAAAAAAAATGAAAATTTGCTTTTAATAAATAATTCCCAAAACATTAGCAAAACTTAATCAATATTTTTGGGGCGCAATTCCAGATGCACAATTTTAATACACAAGATTGAGGCGATAACATTAGTTCCCCACCTATAAGGCAGGGACTAATAAATATTTCCTACAACATCAGTAAAAAATTATAAAAAAATTTGGGGTGCGATTCTCGATGGACAATTTTAATATGCAAGATTGAGGCAATAACATTAGTTCCCCACCTATTAGGCAGGGACTAAAAATATGGGGGTTGTAGAGCACGACATTTACTACCTTTTACAAAATATATTAATTGCATGATAGGATTTGTTGTCAAGGGTTAAGTGAAGAAAATTGTGTGATAAGATTTGTTGTCAAGGATTAATTGAAGAAAATTGCATGAAAAGATATTTTGTTAGGGGTTAAGTGAAGAATGTCTGACGAGAGATTACTTTGACGATGTACATTTTGTTTAAATAAAATATTTTTTAAAACTGTTCAATGGATTTTCCTTGAGGTCGATAGTACGTGAACATATTTTAGTGATAATGTTTTCGGGGTCAACGTATGGAAAGGTTTCAAAAAATTATAAAAATTTGTAATAATTTTTAACTAATATGGCACAATATTTTTTCTTTTGACCATATTTTTAGTTTATAGTTTTGATAATGATAAAAGGTGTTTTTATTTGAATCAAGGTGAATTGACTTTGTTAATCAACAATACGCATCACCTGATGTATTGATCATTTTTTTGTTGATTTTTTTTTTCTCATTCATTCTTTAATTTCATTCCATCACATCCACATTTGTTCTAAGAACATGCACAAATAAATGCAAGGGCGTTATTTTCATCCACTGTCATATATATTAATGTTCAAAATTTTAGCTAAAAAAATTCAATTATGTTTCTTGGGAATATTTTTTTGGGTACACATATCCTCCTAAAGGTGCATATTTCTACGATTTGCATTAATAGATAGAAAGGCACTGCACAAACACTTATGTGCATATCCTTATCTCAAAGTGTGATAGCAATGTTAGACAACCACGAAGGAGGATTATAATTCAACATAACAACTAAAGCTAGATACAACTAAGAGGTTGCAAGCAACTACTTCTACTCCAACTCCAAGTGTCAACCCAACTATAACTAGGTCTATCTACATTTAAAAGATAATGTATAATTGTTATAGTGTACCACTAGATCAGACTAAGCATGCAAGCAAAAATATTCTATGAACAAGGATTTACTTGATTTTATTTTTGTAGTTATGTAGGAGTAATCACTAATAAGGAAGGAGAATTTGAGGTCTCTTATGGATATTAACCCCACCTCATCATTTATATTAGGGTAAAATGCTTCCTTTGAAAGTTGGTCTTGTACTTGAAGTGTGTCTAGTTGAAAATAATTACTTGATGGTATTATCAAGTTTAAAACCCTTGAATCAAGTTTCTATAAATATTTATTTCTCAATAGCTTAAGAAATTTAAGATTTATGTCATTATGCAATTACCATAGAAACTTGGTTTCAAGAATCTCTATTTGATTTTCTTATTCCCATTATTTCATTTTTATGATTATAAATCATCGATTCTTGAATTTATTATTATTATTTTAAAACCTTGTTATGAACCACGAAGAAAATTGAGTTATTCATATATGTCAATGCATATGTGCAAAGAAAATATCACTTCCATTCTTAATCATGACCAACACACTATCATGTTAAGTCTTTAACTCAACAAGGAAGACTAACCCATAAATACATTGACACAAACAACCTGAGCAATTGAAAAAACAACGCAAATAATACTTCCGTCGACAGGCTTAAAACTTCAAACCCAAAAAATATTTCAAATACGAACAATTTTCATTTTCATCGAATAGATTGAAGTGCAACTAGCTACTTCCATTCTTAATCATGGCTAGCAAAGAAAAATAAATTAATGAATTACGGTGTTGTCTTTAACTCAACAACAAACACTAACCCATAAAATCAGTCAATGATAGTGAAGAATAGATATTAACACACAAAATGCAACAACAACAAACAATAGACATTAACCCATAAAATGCAAAGATGTAAACACTATAAAACAAAACTGTAAAAGACATTCGAACTTACAAACACCTCATTTTTCGCTCCCCATACAATAGACATAAACCTTTTCAACAGACACAAATTTAATGATTTTATACCCAAACATTTTCCAATTACTTAGACCTAATTTTCATTTTCATTTAATAAATTAAAGTGTAGTTGTAATGCATGAGTGCAAATAGTAGGCATTCACCCATAAAATGCAGAGATGCAAAAAACTATAAAACGACACTGTAAAAGACATAAGAACTTACAAACTCTTCATTTTTCAATTCCAAAATGCTAGACATAAACTCTCTCAAAAGGAATTGATTTCACCCTCATCAAACAATCTGAGCAAATCAGTAGACAACCCAAAAATCAAAGTGTAAAAGATACAGGAACTTACAAATGCCACCTTTGTCGCTTCCAACACCGTAGATGTAAACCCTCTTAACAGACACAAATTTCAGCCTCATCAAACAACCTCAGCAAATGAACAAACAACACAAATAATACTTTGCTTGACAAACTTAAAATTTGACACCATAAGCCACTAATCATGGTTGCACTTCAATCTACTCACAATAAATGAGAACTCGCAAATAGTAAATGCAAATGTACTGCTTAAAACACCACGTGTCCCTAGGAAGAGTGCATGCGAAGACACCACTATACCAAGAAACTCATGAAATATTTCCAATAGCAAAGCTCCCTACAACAATTATTATTAAAAAAAATTAGAAAATGACAAAACCACGAGGAAAATGCCAGCAACCAATGACAAAATTACAAAAAAAACCTCAATAATTAGCTTTTAATAAATATTTCCAAATCATCAACAAAACTTTACAAAAAAATTTAGGGCACGATTTCCGATGGACAATTTTAATATGCAAGATTGAGGCCATAACATTAGTTCCCCGCCTATAAGGCAGGGACTAATAAATAAACATTAGGATTGTAAGAAGTATGAAAGCTATCCCAACAACATCTGCATCTATTTTAATAGCTGCATTATATAATAATAACAATGCATTATTTTTTGTGAGGGTTGCATACCCTAGTCATGTTTCAAGTAAGAACAATCTTTGTAATCCAACAAGCAAAGAAAACTACAATGATGAACCATCCATATGCTATTAAGAAAATTAAGAAATATTTAACAATTCATACAAAGAATGAATGGTGGTGGGATGTAAAAATACAACATATATATCTAAAGGGATTTGGGCCATTAGACATGTTGATATTAATGATTAAAAAATAGAAACATTGGTTTTGAAAATACTTGCAAAAACTTTCACCAAAGGAAAGAGTGAGTAAGATAAAATAGGGTATGACTCACATGAATTGTATAGATAAAAGAGGTATCTTTCAAAAACATTAGATCTAACAATGGACATCCAATGGGAGAAATAAGTGCTACGTCAATGAGGTCATTCAAAAATTTCTACCAAAGGAAAGAATTTTTTATTGAAGTTTAAAGGGAATAAATTCACACATGTCTTTGTTTTATAAAACAATAAAAGTAGCTCTATGAATATTGAAAGGACTATTGAAGCTTTAAATAAAAATTTATAGAAGAGAGAAGTGTAAAATCCATGAAAGAAAAGATGGATCATCCAAATAAGATTGAAATAAGAGCCACCTTGAAAAAAAGCATAAGGGAGTGTGGTAAAAAATGCATTGTGTATGCACTATGAAAGAAGTTTGATGATTGATGTTTAGTACAATAATATATATCTAAAGGTTGAGACAACTGAATCCTACATAGCTCAGTATTTGGGATAGAACTGGGGTTCTGATCACGTTGTTTAGAATCTGTGATCATCAAAATATTTGATCATGTCCAAATATTGTAATATTATCCGAAGTGAAAATTATCTATAGTACTTGTAGACAATGTTTGTCTACTAATATCTAATGTGAGGAAGCTAGGCTTGGTGCTAAAAAGAATCAAGGGGCTTGTTATGCAAGGATTAAAGTCCAAGACATTCTTATTCCTTATTCAAGCTCTATAATAGTAAATTAAAGAGGGATAGGTGGAGTGGGAATTACTTTTGATTTGTGGATGGTAGTTAGGTCACTATGATTGATTGTTGATTATTAATTTTTTTATGTAATTTTATGTGTGACTATGTAATAGTGTTACTTTGAAATTAATCCTTGAAAATATTTATTACTTTATATAGATAATTTTTTAATCCATTGATGTATGATAGAGAATGACTAATGTACCTAATATATCTATAAAATGAGATAATATTTTGATAAATTTTGTTAGAGCATACTCTTTATTTCATTATATCTCATGAAAATAACCTAGAATGATGAATTTGAATACATGTTCCAAAAAGATCAGTTTAAAATTTGGCACCCATGTCAAAATCTAATAGTTGGATCTTGAAAATATTGTCCTTGCAATGTGAGATTTTCAATTTTAAAATCAAAGGGTAGGATTGTAATATTAATCATGTCTAATATGAGCGAATGGCTATGAAATGGATTGACATGTTTATAAATAGGAAAAATTGTTATGTTTGAATGATGGATAAATTTTTGGTTAATGAGTGCACCACAAGAGTCAAATAATGAACTAGAATCATACATCTAAGATATTGACCTAAAAAGATGTACTATAATCATACATCTAAGATATTGACCTAAAAAGATGTAAAAATAGAGATAAAAGGTGTTAGGGTGTGAAATTTCTCAGTTTTGTAATGTATGCAAACTATATGAGAATACATGCTAAAGTATAAATACTTAGAAAAAATAAGTCATGATAAAAAGGATATCAATTTTTTTAATGAATTTTATAGAATCTAAGCCATTGAAGTGAACATGTCACCTATGAAATATACACATAAACTATGTAAAATTAGTGGATGTCATTCCCCTTAGTTTTTTTATAATGAAATACAATACACATAACCCAAGGGAAGAAGCATTGTGACCAAAAATAGAATATGAGCATGTAAATCAAAATTATAATTTTAAAAATTTATGTAGGAAAGATGAATAATGTAGGGATAAGTATAGAATGCATACATAAAGTATAATTACTTTTGTATTGAAAAGTATGTTAAAAATATGGCCCCAAGAAGAGAAATTGTGAGGATGTGAAACACGTAAAAAATAATTTAGTACCTTGCCCCAAGTGGAATAATCAAGTGAAAGCATATATTATAGAAAAACAGAGCATAGTAGTGATAATCATATAAAATAGTTAAGAATGCGATCTTAGTGTGAGTTTATTTCCATGGAATCAAAAATATGTCATGAAAAAATAATTCCATGGGAGTGTCCCATAATATGTTATAGATGGTTGATCATGACCATGAATCATTTTTCTATGAAAAAATGTTATGTATAGAGATGTTAGAATCTTGCCTACAAAATATTATTAACAATAACATGTGAAAAATAGTGCAATGCTTAGAAAATAGTTGCAAATGTACTTTTATTGATAAATAGAGAAAAAATATTGCAAGCCTCTTCTAGGGAGAAACCTATTTGAATGAAAATATATGTATTAAAAAAATATGGTTCCAAGGTGATCTTTCTTTAATATCAATGTAAAGTCCTCACAAGAAGTGAATTATAAAGTACAATTGATAGAATAAATACACATAATGCAATTTAAGTAAATAAATATACTATGATTATTTTAGTGCTCATAATAGTAAAGGTTGAGGAAGGAAGGGTTCTAATGTAGCCTACCCCTTCAAAAAACCTTGTTGTAAAGGTTTGAGCTATAGAAACTATTGTTGAATTTGGTGGATAGGTTCCCAAATGGTGCCTTCCAAGTGTAATCCTTGGCACCAAACCCAAAAATTATGATAATGTGGTTAT
The DNA here is from genome assembly GCA_007258455.2 of Sequoia sempervirens. Lineage (NCBI taxonomy): Eukaryota > Viridiplantae > Streptophyta > Pinopsida > Cupressales > Cupressaceae > Sequoia > Sequoia sempervirens. The sequence goes on from VDFB02000017.1 coordinate 275,456,978, forward strand.
AGAATGAATGTTGTTGTTAACCACAAATAACCTTTGGTTCAAAGATGACACATATTTTATTTTCTAATTCAAGAAGTGATGAAAAAATGTGAGTGTGTTAGACAAGGACCTTCTTTACACATGGGACAGAGAAAATAGGATATACTTTAGAGGAAAGAGGAAAATTTAGATTGTAGGCCACTTCATGAACTTATTCTAGTATCCTAAAGGGTCCATATAGTTTTGACATTAACTTTTATTTTTATATAATCTTGATGGATGCTTACTTATAAGGTTAAAGATACAAGAATACCATGTCCCAATTAATGTGCACTTCAAGTGGTGTTAATTGTTCTCATGTTTCATATAACCCTAATCCAAAGTCTTGTTGTCATTGAGAGTTTAGAGGAGATGATCTTGGCTTCTAAGAGTGTAATAAATATCTTGTAGCATGGAACTACTTAAAAAGTAGGAAGTGAGGGGATGTTGAAGTTAGGAAATTGTAATGAAATAACTTGCACAATAGAAGAATATGATATGAAATATGTTGCAAATACTTGATAATAACTAAGAATAACAAGCCACTTGATAATGTTGACAAGATAAGGATGGCGAGTGGGAGTGGTAACAGGTGGGGAATTTTGAATTCCTCTGGGGTTGCAGAGGATGGTGGTTCTAAAGTGGAGGATGATGACGATGACTACCATTGGTTGGGGATCCAGTGGCGCTAGTATGCTTTGGTGGTCTCTTGGAAAGCTTCTTCTTGGCATAGGCCATGTCTTGTGGGGGTCTTCACTACCTCTGGTGTTAGTTTTGTGGTGATTGCTTGGCTCCACGCCTCGGCACCTTGTTTGCTTGGAGTTCTGCGGTGGTTTTGTTGTCTTACGTGGGCTCCTATTAGGGGTGGTGGTAAGGGTTTTATTTCCCTTGCCTTGGTGGTGCCCTCTTCGTGTTCTTTTCTTTTGGCACCTTGTGGTAGGGTCATCTCTTTGCTTTGTTTTGGTCCTTCTGATGGCTAGAGGTTGTCATTCTGCTTTTGTTGACTCGTCCTTTCTGTAGTGAGAGTCGATTATCTTTTCTATGTCCTGCTTGTTGGGGGTTTGGCTATGCTTTGGCCCTCACATTGGTGTTCTGCTCCTCCTTTGATCTACCTTGTGCTTTGGATGGGTGCTCTTCAACTGGGTTGTTGGCTCTGGGTTTTAAGTGGTTGCTTCTGAGTCTATGGCTTCTTCTATAGCTGGGCTCTGCTTTTACCGTGGGATTCTCGTTCTAGGTTCTAGTTGCTTGTTTGTCTGGTTGGTGTGGCCTCAAAGTGATGTAAGACGATAAAACACATACCCCCTTTTCATACAAATACTCTCAACTAAATAAAATGCATTGAAAATGCAACAAATTAGATTTAAAAATATGCAACATGAACACTTGATTGTTCATTCATAATCTCCCAAAAACATCACAATAACTTCTCCAAATTGACAATACAAATGGTGAAGCCTCATGGGCTGATAATAATAGTCTCAAAACTGATATAAAACTGATGTACAACAACAAAATAATTTAAATACAACAAGTTCATTCCTTCAAATCTTCTACCAAAAAATGTGAAACAAGATCATCAAACACTTGCAAACTTTAATACAAATCTGCAACAACTCAATCATGGATTCTTAAATCCATTTGCTGCTATTCCTTCACTTCCAAACCTACAAAAACATGCATACCAAACTGATTTCTCCTTCTCTCATCTCTCACCAAACTTCACCTACAAAACTCAAGAATTTCTTATTGAAACTTCAATAAATTTGCAATACAACTAGATGAGCCCATTGGCTTCACAATACAACTCCCCAACCTAATATGGATCTAATCTTAGACCTACAAAAATGGTGAATTACCACACCATATGGCTTCTACAAACCTTCACCAAGCTCTCCCATCTTCCCCTCCCCCCAACTAGCTCCCAACAATGAAAACCCATCTCATAAAAATGTAATGTCATGAAATGAAATTAAATTTCATTTGCTCAAATTAGCCTCCCTAAAAAAAAATCCCACCAAAAACAAGTAAAAGGCATTAAATTCCATCTATAATATGCATTAAATCTCCAAAAAGAAATTTCAAAATCCATTCCTCAATATGCTAAAACTAACAGTCCAATTGATCTTCCCACTCCTCATAAATAGGCCCTAAATTAGAAAAATCTTTAAAACACAACTTGAGAGCCCGAAATTTGAATCCCTATCTTCTAGGAGCAATTAATGAGTTGTCATAAAGCATTGACTCCCAAAAACCCACACCAAGTTTACCAATTTTGAATTGCAAACTCCAAAATTACCTCCTACACTTTCTCTCACTCCAAAAATGTAACATTTAAATAAAGACCAATTATTTAATAAAGTATTTTGGCTTCAACATTGCAATTTATTTAATTATTACATAATTAAACCAAACCTTAGGAAATTAAAAATTAAATGCTTTCTTTTTGGTTGATGAGGATAGCCCTTTGGCCATGGATGCTCCTGCATTAGACACCAATGGTAGAAAGAAATGTTTCCCAAGTTGCACTCAGAAACATTTGTAGACCCTATGTCTTGGATCCACCTCTCTTCTTTGTCCACTTGTATTTCTTTGTTCACCAATTTTTTCAAATTCACAACATTATCCCCTTTCATCTTTACTCTACCCTCTATTGTTGGTTTACTTTCTCCCACTCTTTCCACCATGTCTTCTTCATGAAATTTCATTGTTTCAATGCCTTTTGTAAGAAACATAGCTGCAATCTAATTTCTTTTACTCAAAACAACATTAGTACCATTATCAAGAGACTCATTTTCCATTTTTCATAACAAGGAATCATAGTCACAAATCAAAACATCTTCATCTTCACTATTCCCTAATAAAGATTTATCAGAAAACTCTTCATTTACCTTCACTTTACACTCCCCCAATTCAACTTTGTCAAATTGATCTACTGCTGCAATAAAGTCCTCTATTTCTACATTCCTATCTTCATCAATGAAAACATCAAAATATGATTTTACCTCACCTTTACTTTCAACCTTCATCTCACCTAAGATTAACTCATCCCACTCTCTTTCAACTGCTACAATATGCATCAATAAATCATCTCCTTCACTTTCTTCTACGTCCTCCAAAGGACACTCTTTTGCTGCAATCTCTATAGTCTCATACTCCATGTCTTCCAATAGACATCCCTCTACAAGTTCATCAATCTCTTCATGTTCATACTCTTCTTTTTCCTTACTTTCATCTGCAATTTCTTCATATACCAATGCATTCTTTGCTGCACTTCTTTCTACATCAATCTTATAATGTTTGATTAAATCAATTTCAACATTATTTTCACAAAAATCAGATTTTACCTCTTCTTTCTTCTCAGCTACAACCATCCCCTCCATGTCCTTCAAAGGACTTTCAACTGCTGCAATTTTATCTTCATCTTCACTCTTTGCTGCAAATTCTTTTATTTCATCTTTCATGCCTTTCAAAAGACATGCCTACTCAGCTTCATATTCAGAAACTTCTTCCCATTCATCTTCTTCTTCTGTAGTGTCACATGCATGACATTATGCTTCATCCTCTTTCTTTCCTACATTCAAATTATCATTAGAATGATAAATAAAATTATTATCACCTCTTTTATGATGAAGTGCTTTTATCCTTTCCCACTCTTCTTCCAATTCTTTCACTTTTTTCTTCAACTCCCTAAATTCTCTCACTTTGTCCTTCCTAAGTGTCTTTGATTTTCTCAAGTTTGGGAATCCACAAAAACTGTCTAATGACAAATTTACTTTTCCTCTTCCTCTTTTCCATTTCATGGCCTCTCAAAGCCTCAACAACACAACTTTTCAAAACCCTCAAGTTCTTCACATGTAAATTGACCTGCATTCAGCAATCTGTTTACATAATCTCCACTCTCAGGTCCTGGTGCAAACTGCCTCACATTCGGCGCTCTGTCTGCACACTCAGGAACACCTACTCTGATACCACTGATGTAAGAGGATAACACACATACCCCATTTTCATACAACTACTCTCAACTAAATAAAATGCATTGAAAATGCAACAAATCATATTTAAAAATCTGCAACATGAACACTTGATTGTTCATTCATAATCTCCTTAAAACATCACAATAACTTCTCCAAATTGACAATACAAATGGTGCAGCCTCATGGGCTGATAATAATAGTCTCAAAACTGATATAAAACTGATGTACAATAGAAAAATAATTTAAAGACAACAACAAGTTCATTCCTTCAAATCTTCTACCAAAAACTGTGAAACAAGATCATCAAACACTTGCAAACTTCAATACAAAATCTGCAACAACTCAATCATGGATTCTTAAATCCATTTGCTGCTATGCCTTCACTTCCAAACCTGTAGAAACATGCATACCAAACTGATTTCTCCTTCCCTCAACTCTCACCAAACTTCACCTGCAAAACTCAAGAATTTCTTATTGAAACTTCAATAAATTTGCAATACAACTAGATGAGCCCATTGGCTTCACAATACAACTCCTCAAACTGATATGGATCTAATATTAGACCTGCAACAATGGTGAATTACCACACCATATGGCTTCTACAAACCTTCACCAAGCTCTCCCATCTTCCCCTCCCCCCAACTAGCTCCCAACAATGAAAACCCATCTCATAAAAATGTAATGTCATGAAATGAAATTACATTTCATTTGCTCAAATTAGCCTCCCTAAAAAAAATCCCACCAAAAATAAGTAAAAGGCATTAAATTCCATCTAGAATATGCATTAAATATCCAAAAAGAATTTTCAAAATCCATTCCTTAATATGTTAAAACTCACAGTCCAACTAGTCTTCCCACTCCTCACAAATAGGCCCTAAATTAGAAAAATCTTTAAAACACAACTTGAGAGCCCCAAATTTGAATCCCTATCTTCTAGGAGCAATTAATGAGTTGTCATAAAGCATTGACTCCCAAAAACCCACACCAAGTTTTCCAATTTTTAGTTTCAAGCTCCAAAATTACCTCCTACACTTTCTCTCACTCCAAAAATGCAACATTTAAATAAAGACCAATTATTTAATAAAGTATTTTGGCCTCAACATTGCAATTTATTTAATTATTACATAATTAAACCAAACCTTAGGAAATTAAAAATTAAATGCTTTCTTTTTGGTTGATGAGGATAGCCCTTTGACCATGGATGCTCCTGCATCACAGAGGCTTTGTTATTGAAGCTTTTGTGGGTTTCTTCCAGTTTTGGTTGAGGTGGTTCTTTGTCCTCATGGCGGTCAGGTTATCTTCTTTTGTAACCCTGGGTGTGGTCTATTGCCGGCAGTTTTGCATTGCTCTACCTCTGGTTTGTTGGTTATCTACTGGGTTTTATTTCATGCTTTTCCTTATGACCTTGATGTTTTTCTTGCCCCTTTTAAATTTCCCATTGTCGGGGTTGCTGAAGGATGGTGTGTTTACTTTTTCCGCGGGAGTGGTGGCTTTCTCCTTGATTCTACAACCTATTCCTATTGAGGTGGATTCCTCTTCTATCGAGGTGAAGTTGGGTGTTGTGGTTTTGATGGGAAGCTTCCTTTGTTGGTTTTCTTTGCTGCTATCCCTTTTGAGGTGGGGTATACTCCTATTGAGGTGGAGTATGGGGCTACTGGAGTTCTCTGGGTTCGGTGGAAAAAAATTTCATGTGATCCTCTCCAATAGAGGGGAGCTCTCTCTCTTTGTTTTGGAGATTGAGTTGGCTTCTTGGCTTGACAAGGGTTTCCAGGATGGTTGTGTTGCTAGTGTTGGGAATCATTATTTGGGGCCTTTGGTGGTCAACCTTATTGCCTGTGTTAAGTCGATTCTCAAGGTTAATGTTGGGATTTGGTTTCCTCATCAAGTTTTGATGGTGCTACTACTTGGGAGTGGTTGCTGCCCTACTTTTAGTTTGGCTCTCCATCCTTTTGTGGTGGAGAATGGGAATAGTGATGGGAGTTGTCACTGCCCTGGTTTCAGTTGTCCCTTTCTAGTGTCTCAGTTTAAGGTGGTTTTCCTATTGTGGTGGAAAATGTTACTTCTGGAAAGGTTTGAAGAACGTTTTGTTGGGTTTGTTGATAGGGAGTCGGTGCTGCCCTTTTCTTTTTCTGGTCCTCCTTGCTTTTGTTGGGATTCTATTAGGCTCAATTTTGAGTGGAAGCTCTGCTATGGTCTGATTGTTGCAGGTGGTTTGTGGCCTAGTTGTTTCAAGAAAGTCTTTTGGTGGGATCTGTTAGGCTTAGTTTTGAGTGGAGTTTCTATTGTGGTCTAGCTGCTGCAGATGGTTTGTGGCTTGGTTTTTTTGGGCAAGTCATTTGGGCTTGTCGTTTTGGTGAGAGGAATGGGTTATTAGTCTGCCTTTGACTTAGGACTACTGTTAGTTCTTAGTGTTCTATCTTGCCTGGTTATTTGGTGACCAGTTGTTGTCAGTGTTTCTGTTGTGTACTACGGTGTTTCTGTTGGTGCTATTTTTATGTTGTGTTGGAAAAGTTTGAGACTTTTCTATTTGGAAGTGTCCTTCTCTTAGCTCTATAAAAGGTTCTTGGTCCTTTCAAAACCTTGCTTACCTGATAAAAAACAAGCCACTTTGAGAGGGAAAACCTCCAAATATCTCCAATGAGAATTGTTCATGCTGAAAACTAAAAAACTAAATGATTTAATCTATAAATTCAAATCAAAATTTTAGCATATCATCAATAAAGCCTTTCCAAATGAATACAAATGCAAAATGCAAAATAAACTATGCAAAACTAAAATAAATGCATTCAAAGGAAAAACAGCTCCATTATTTTCCTATTTCACCATGATTCTTGATTTATGTATTTGATGCTCTCATATTTTTATGAGCACAAGTGCTACAAGAAGTTGTGATGAGTGGAAGAGAGATTGAAATCAAATTTCGAAATAAAAATGTGTATCCCCAAAAAGTGAGGAGGATGTTTTTATAGATGAATGCATAATGTGAAAATGATAAATGAGAAATGAGTGGAGTGATTTATGCCATGATTCGTGTCTGGAAGCTCAAATTGTGCAATTTTGAGCTAATTCCATGGAAATTGATTTATGAATTTAATGTGCAATTTTAAGCTAATTTCATGGAATTTGATTTATGAATTTTAAATTATTTAATGAAATATATGAATGTATTTTAATCATTAATGCAAATGGATGAATATGAAATGATTTATGGATTAAATTGTTAATTATGCAAATGATTAAATGCTTATAATATTATTGAATGAATAAATGCTTATAGTATGGATAAATGCTTATAATATTTTAATGATTTAATGAAATGCAATATGAAGTGAACGTTTCATGCAAATGAAATGATTTAATGTAAATATTATGATAATTAGTTTATTATGAAACAATAGTTGATGACTATGATAACGTATTTATTATGATATGAATTATTATGCTTTATTATGGAAACGAACATGAATGTTTCTGAGACGGATTATGAATGGAAATGAACAGGAAGGATCATTTATGCAAACAATTAGTGAATGACCATGGGATGGATATGATTGTTTATGTAAATGGATAGTGAATGAGCATGAAACAGTTTAATGATTTGATGAAATGCATGAATAGAAGAACGTATTGAATGAATTGATTAAGTAAATAATAATATCTACTTAATCAATAGATGAATATCGTGAGAATTATGAGGAAAAATTTGAGTGTCTACATTTTTCCCCTCTTTGAGACAATGCAGCTTGTCGCGTTGTTTCAAAGAAAAAGATTGATCAACTGATACATGCCCCAGAGATATCCTGGTAAGGATTATGATAAGAATGATATGCCCCTTCGAGAGATTGATCGAACAGATTGTACGAAGATTAATCTCTCGATAGATGTCTAGAAAATTATTAGATACCTGATATTGCGCAAGTGATAAAGCAGTGATGTACATTTGATGGAAATGGATAGTTGATAGGCATAACTAAACAATTGATGAAAATGATCAATATAGTTGGGTTGATGAGATCATTAAGCTAATTGAGAATGATGCTTGCGCAAGACAAGGAGATGCACTGATTGATTGACTGATTGATTAAGGGGTCATGAGATTTTGAGAAGCAAGTTGATTGATTTGAGATTTGATTCCAGAGACATATATCAGAGACCTTAGATGACCTGAATACTTATTGCATGGAAGACACTATCAGACAAGGAATGCTCTCATCCATAGTAGACTCATAGGTCCTCGATGGTTTTAGACAACCATGTCCTAAGACGAGTCATCTTGTGAATAAGAAACAATCCACAAACATAAAACAAGTGAACATGCCCCATCCTCGCCTCTCTAGTCCAAGACATCCTAGAGAAGCTAAAAGACATGTCACCAAAGATAAAATCATAAAACAATCAAAGAGAAACAAATAAACATGCATCATGCTTTACTGTAAAACCGACGCTTATCATAGTTTAGGCGTGTTGTGTGGGTCTACCAGATAGATTGGCAGATATGTTGCAATTTCCATTTGATTGTCAATTGTGATGTGTTTTGATTGAAGTTCAAAGCTGTGTGATGATCTAAAAGTGTCACCATTTAGGGATTTTTGAAGTTTTACGATTTTTTTTGGATTTTTTCAGGACATTTTAAGATTTTTGGATTTTTCACATTTTTATGATTTTTTGATTTTTAAGGACATTTCACAATTTTTTTTGGGATTTTTTCAGGACATTTTATGATTTTTTTGGATTTTTTAAGGACATTTTATGATTTTTTTGGATTTTTTCAGGAAATTTTATAATTTTTTTGGATTTTTTCAGGACATTAAAGAGGGAATGAAATGAAATGTGATATAGGCTTGGTTGAAGAAACCAGATGCCCCACACTAGAGGTAGTGCAACCATGGAAGAATGATAGATCAAAATGAAAGATTCACTGCAAAACATGTCACGCAAGCAACATATCTCTTGTCGAAAGATGATAATGGTTGATTGATTAAGATGCCAGAAATGATTGATTCCATAAGGCATGATGATGATAAGTACTTAGGATCACTGATTTCTCTAAGTACAATAAGATTGATGATTGTTTGATAATTGATTGACAAAAGATATGAGGATTGGATAATTTTTTTTAGCTAGGCTTATGATAAGATTCAAGGTTGCAAAGGGACATGATGGCCAGCGTTGGAGGTAATTTAATCATGGATAAATGATAAGGAGGTGAACTATGATGGAATGGTAACACATAAGGATATGAAAGGAAATCCAAAGCATGTGTTTGTGATTTTTCCCCTAATCTCAAAGGAAGGAAATGGGACATGGATTTTGATAAGCTAGGAGATATAGAATGAAATAATGCAAGGATAAGGCTAATAAATAGGATGATCAAGATCAAATAGATAAGATATGGACACAATGCCTAAGTAATTTTCCCCTATTCCTAATCAAGACCAAGGACGGGAAGAAAGGATGCATTTAGATAGGATGGTGGAATATGGATAAGGTTAATGGGATAAGATGTATGATGTTCAAGAATATCCTTAACCTTGTCAAGATCAAAGGTGGAAAGGTAAAGGATGAATGTAAAGAGGATAATGGATATGAATGACAGGATGGATGAAACTTGCCCCCAAGTGTAGAGTGCAAGAGGAGTATGGAGGACATGATATGGATAGGGATAAATGAATATGGAAGATAATATATGCATTATAGGAAGATGGAGGGAGGAATCAAGCATCAAGTTTCACAGCTAATATCCCTCGAATAGGTGCTCTAATAAACCATGGTAATGGGGATTAGACTCATAAACATAGGTATTTTAATGGTATGATGGGAGAAGCTAAGGACTCATGCAAAGGTTTGGACTAAAGGAGAGTAATGGAGGATGAATGTTGGATAATGGATAGGAGGTTGGAATGCTTGTTGATGGTTATATGAAAAGGATGGAAAGATCAACATCGGAACACACCTTGAAGGGTGGTGGAGTGATGGAGGAAAAATGGAGTTTGACGGTGATAGGTTTTTAGATGGACGATTGGAGGAAGCTTTTGGATTAGCAAATTTGGATGCCAATTTATATTTTATTGCTTCTACAAGACTTATAGGAATCCACATAGCTTTTGACTTTGATTTTTGATTCATGGGGCTTTGTGGCCTTTGAGATTCTTCTTTTTGCTTTATGGGCCTTTGTGGCTTTTGAAATTTTCCTTTTTGATTTATAGGCCTTTGTGGCCTTTGAAATTTTTCTTTTGACTTTGTGGGCCTTTGTGGCCTTTGAATTTTTTTCTTTTGACTTTGGATCAAATTTTCTTTTATTTTTGCATGTCTCTTCGAGGAGACATGTTGATCCTTTGATATATGTGGATTTTGATATGGAAGCTTTTGAAATTTGGCACCTAAATTGCTTCCAAG
>VDFB02000017.1:276091438-276226477 GCA_007258455.2 Sequoia sempervirens
AGCCAAATTGCTAGCTGAAGGCGCTACCTTACCTACAGGATTCGATATCAGCACCTTACAAACTCAACCTACACAAGGAACAAACACAATGACTGCTAGTACTACTATACCTCAGGTCAGCACAACTATGCCATCTGGCACATCTACACAGAGTACGAGAGTCCATACGTCTCCATTTGGTACATCTGGCATGACATCGAGATTTAATTTCACTGTAGGGGCTTCATCATCAACTCCCTTCAGTCCTCTTGTTAGGAGTAAAAGGCCTAAAACCTCAGCCTCTACACCTTATGTCAGTGTCACAAGTTCACAGTCAATGGTCATACCTAATGCTAGTATCACGAGCACCATACCACAATCAACGGCCATACCTAGTGCTCCAGTCACTAGTACTATACCACAGATTACACAAATAGGGGGCATTGCCTCCTTCCAATATGGCAATCAGAATCTATTCACGCAGATTCGGAGTCAGAATCCATTCTCCCAAACTGGTAATTAGAATCCATTCATGCAGATTCTGAGTTAGAATCCATTCTCTCAGATCGGTGGTCAGAATCCATTCACACAGATTCCCACTCATAATCCCTTTTCCCAAAGTGGTACTCATAATCCGTTTACACAGAACCTAGGTCAACACCAATTTATGCAGATTCCAGACCAGAACACATTTACCAACATTCTGAATCCAAATCCACCTCAGATGCCAATTTTCAATCAAAACCCATCACGAGACTTTGGATTTCAGAACACATACATGGATTCGCATAATCCCCCTAGCACATCTTTGACCCAAGTTGATGTCTTACAAACAAAAATGCATGCATTACAAACACAAATGGATAACATGTCGGTGTCAACTAAGAAATTTTTTTCAATAAAGGACGTATGCCCATTCCCCTTTGATAGATCATTGTACATGACCCCTTTCCCTCACGGATATGTCATACTGAATCTCCCTAAGTACAATGGAAAATGAAATCCAATAGAACATTTAAGGGAATTTTCTACCATATGCATAGATTTTGCTTATGACCCCACGTATCTTATGAGGCTATTTCCAAGAAGTCTTGTAGGAATTGCACTAGAATGGTTTTCGGGTCTAGATTTTAGCATTAGAACTTGGGGTGAACTGGTTGAGAAATTTGTGGAGCAATTCTCCTTCAACATAGACCACGAGATAAATATAGCAACCTTGTGTCACACAATGCAAGACGAAGGGGAAACATTCATTGCTTTCTTCCAGAGATGGAGAACTATAGCTAGTAGGTGTCCTGTTGAGATACCCGAAAAACAAAAAGTTACAATGTTTCAAGAAAACCTTCATGCAAAACTCAGGAGTAACTTAAGGGTACATTGTTGTATATCTTTTTCAGAACTAGTGGAAAAAGGGGTTATAATAGAGAAGGATCTCATTGAAAAGGGTGAACTCAAGACTTCAACATCTAATAGAAACCCGATCGTACAAAACACCCCACTGACAGAAACAAATTTTGGTCTCGCAACAAAAATGTCACCAATGATGGGGTGGTTGATGCTAAAACGCTACAAGCAGGACCCCTCCTCACATTACAAGGACCTCCTTTCCAACATGCTTAATGTTGTCAATCAACCTCTAACGTGGTCAAAATACTCAGCACGTCACAACAAAGGAGATTTCAAAAAGCATTGAGTTCACTCCTTAGGGGAATTGTGGTGGTGTTCAAACAGCTGACATTAGAACATAATCTGCTCATTGCGGGAACCAAGACAATGCGATCCAAGACAATTTAAACCAACTTGGTGGGATGACAATACCTTTTGTGATTATCATAGAACTAAGGGAATTAACCTACAAAATAGTCGACAACTAAAGAATATCATAGAGGATCTTGTCGAAAGGAGAATTATTGAAGTTAGTGGACAAAAACAAAATTCATCCAACACTGATCATCAGGTATTTTCTGACCCATTACATGAGCATGGGAAAGGAATTGTCCCCAGTTCAAGTACTAAGACCAATATGTTGTGTGTCGGTATCAGCATGATTATAATAGTGAAATCATTCGGTACCTTGTACATGGCGGTAGGAATATCAATACCATTACTATCAATACTAATCACAGTGTTATGGGTCCAATACTCATCCTCCACTAGTTCCATGCATCAAAGACCTCCGTAGCTGGGCTTACCCCAACCTTCCAAGTTACAATATAACCTACTTGACCAGTTGGACCCCAGCCCAAATTTCAATCTTGGAACTATTGCGAATTTCCCCTGAGCATCGATCTATTCTCGATAAAGCTTTACAGAACACCACGGTCCCTAATGACCTTGATGTTAATCGTTTCCAGGAAATGGTGGGCTACTTGACCAATAATCACCATGCCACGCTTTCTAAACAAGACTATGCAACTAAAAAGATGAACCACAATGACCCTTTACATCTAGAAGTCCTTGTTGATGACACCAAAGTTAGATGAGTTTTGGTAGATGGAGGAGCAGGGTTAAATCTATGTACTTTAAAACTAATTAAGGCATTAGGTATTTCAGAAGCATGCGTAGACACGACCAAAAGTATTGTCATAAAAGCTTATGATGATGAGGAACGAAAATCAAAGGGGGTGGTAACACTTCCTATCAGAATTGGTCCTGCAGTAATGGAGACAAAGTTCCAGCTCTTGGATCTCACCCTTCCTTATAACCTTCTGTTAGGTAGATCATGGATTCATGCCATGAAGGCAGTCCCTTCCACATATCATCAGTGTCTTAAATTCCCTTACAATGGCACATAAATAACTATAGATGGTGATTCGGATCCCTTCCAGTATTGCACCAATCTAAAAGAGATCCCCCAACGCCAAGTGCCAGTAAATCAAGAGTCCTCATCGTCCAATTCATCCTCCTATGTTGACCCAGCCACACTCACTCGAACATCTATTTCACCCTCAATTCCTACTCTTCCTAGGGTTGAGATCCAAGACAAGGGTTGTGGAGAGTATTACATGAAGACTTCTTATTGTGTTAGCCATTTGATCCCTCCTAAGACATATGGTTTACCTACATCAGATTGGGAAAATTCTATGGTCACTATACATGTTCCTCCCACAACAAATTTCATCAAATGGGGAGAATTAAGCAAAGAGGCTATAAATATAGAAGATGTCACTTCCTGGCTATATAGGGAAGATGATGAGGAACCCCTCTTACTTGCTCATATTCCTACAAATCTATATGGAAAGGGTTTCAAAATTATGCAAAGCAAAGGATATGATGGACAAAGTGGTTTAGGCTTAAACCAAGATGGGAGGATTGAACCAATATTTGTTTCTCAGTGGCCAAAAGGAGTAGGGCTAGGGTTTCAACTGATTTAGATTGGCGTTCCTAGTACTCCATTACCCTTACTTGAGGAAGTAAGTGTTTCAGAAGATATTAAGAAATCTCACGAACCAGTGGACCAATATCATTGTGACTCCCCCGACTCTAACGATTATGAGTGGGATTCCCTATCTTCTACTTCTTCCATGGACCTTGACAAGTTATTTGGAGAACTTGACTTGATGTTAAGTTCCTCACCAAATCCCTTGAATTCATGTCCACCAAAGAAAATGAAAAAAGAGGAATGGTTTAAAAACTACTATTGGGAATCACTTGATCCTACCTCTTAGCAATCTTAGCAACCTGAGCCACCTATTTCCAATAGTCAAACTTGGCATTAGGCCTACCTATCCATCCACCTAGACTCAAACCTAAGAGCAAAAAGGACCTGGTAGAAGACTTTTGTAACCACATGAATAATTCAATCTTTAGCTTGACCCCATTAGACTTTGATAACTCCGACGATGACATGCCCTTAGTCTATCCCCAACTCATTGATTGGGATCAACAAGACGCACCCGTCTTAGACATTTTTGAGAATGACAAAGCAATTGCTGAGTTCCTAGGATTACGAGAAGGCATACCAAACGGTGATCATAAGGCTGGTTTTACCATTGACTTGGACAACAAGGCATATTTTGGGGAATCTGTTCAACCCTCCAATCGCAAAAATGAGAAAAAGAATAAACAAGATAAAAAGGACGAGTCTCTAGGTGAAAACTGAAAGGCACCTTTAGACAATGAAAAAGTAAAAAGAAAGGACGCATCCGAAGGAAAAAACCTCTTTGAGGCACCTAAGGATGGAGGTTTGAACATTCTCCCTGTTGCACAAGAAAAGTCACCCATGTTGGTAGAAGAATCGATAGAAATCAACATAGGCACAAAAGAGAATCCTTGTCTGGTTTATTTTGCAGTGTCATTGACAACAGAAGAGAAGCCAGAGTTCCATGACTTCTTTGCACAGAGACAGATAAATTTTGCTTGGTCATATGCGGACATGCCGGGGTTGGATCCTGAACTTGTTCTACATCACTTGCCCTTACAACCAGGTGCCAAACCAGTGAAACAGAAGTTGAGAAAAATGCATCAACAGATTGCTTTATTAGTCAAGGTAGAACTCAAGAAGCGTAGGCGTGGTTTATAAAGATCAGTAAATATACCGATTGGATCTCAATCTTATACCGATCCACTAAACCAAGCGGGGCGTTACATGCACTAATTTTGAGATATCATAAGGCTTGTCCTAAGGATGACTTCCCTTTTCTTTTTTGAACCTTGATAGTTGACATGACAGGATATGAGATGTTGTCCCTTATGGATGGATTTTAGGGATGCCCGGATCGGGTATGTTGAGAACCAACCTAAAGGCGGCTTTCACTTGTCCTTGGGGAACATATTCTTTGAATGTTATGCCGGACTCACAAAAATCTTTGGAGGCGACCTATCAATGTGCCATGACTACTATCTTTCATGATCTAGTACACACTCTTATGGAGTTATGTCGATGACCTTATTGTAAAATCCAGGGTGAAAGGCGAGAACATTCTGAGTTTCAAACAAGATATTTGAGGCAGTATAAGTGAGACTCAATCCAAAGAAATGTGTTTAGGTCAAGTCGGGAAAAGCTGTTAGGTATCATTTCTAGACGAAGCATTGAAGTGGATCCGGCTAAGGTAAAAGCAATCATGGACATGCCTCCACCTACTAATCTTAGTCAACTAAGGAAATTACAGGGAAGGTTGCAATCTATCAGAAGATTTATAGTGCAATTAGCGGATAAGACACATCCTTTTCAACATCTACTTGAAAGGTACCCTTTGCATGGACAACTGGGTGTGGAGGCTTTTATTTGATTAAAGAATATTTACTCACACCACCTGTCTTAATGCCACCTATTGAAGGAAGACCATTGATTCTTTATATTACGGCAACCCATTCATCACTCGGAGCATTGCTTGCACAGAATGACGATGAAGGTCATGAAAGGGAAATCTATTATATCAGTTGGACTTTGGTAGGTTATGAGCTCAACTATAGTACCATCGAACGTGCCTATCTTGCAGTAGTATTTGCTACTCAAAAATTGAGGCACTATATGCTAAACCATCAAACAATGCTGATTGCTAAAATAGACCCTCTAAAATATCTTCTCAGCAAGGCAACATTAACAGGGCGACTGGCCAAATGGGTTATGATACTTAGTGAGTATGATATCTAGTATGTAGAAAGAAAGGCTATTAAAGGATAGGTCATTGCTAATCAGTTAGCTGACACACCCATACAGGCAGATCACCCATTAGTTGCAGACTTTCCTGATGAGTTCATATTCACAATTGACACAAACACAACATGGAAATTGTACTTTGATGGCTCACATACAAATCATGGTTCAGGGGCTGGTATATTGATTATTACACCATAGGGTTTACCATCCCTAAGTCATTCAGGATTGCATTCCCATGCACTAACAACATAGCAGAGTATGAAGCTCTAGTGACAGGGTTACGCATGGCAGTCAAGTGGAAAATTAAGAACCTACAGGTATATGGCGATTCCCAACTGGTAATTAGATAGGAAAATGATGATTATGAGACTAAGGATGAGAAGCTTGCCCCCTACAAATGCATGGCTGATAGCTTTAAGGAGTACTTCGACAAAGTCAACTTTCATCAGATACCTCGTGTTTTGAATAGGGCAGTAGACGCTATGGCTACAATTGCGTCACTTCTTGACATTCCTAACAACGTGCCTAAGTTTGAGTTCTTGGTAGAACAACTTTTGGTCCCAGCCTATGATATCCCAGATTCTGAAATGGTGTGTGACATTGTTGGTCCTGATTCCCCATGGTACAAAGAAATCTATGATTACCTTCATGCTGAAGTCATACCCACTGGCCTATCAAATAACCAACGTAGGACATTCCTCCACAAGTAAGCCAAATACACCATCATCGGAGACACCCTATATAGATGCGCCTTAGATAATACCCTACTAAGATGTCTTGATTCTACTGAAGCACAAGCAACCTTGTGTGGGGTACATGAGGGTATATGTGGTTCCCATTCTAGCGGTCCTACCTTAGCCAAAAAGATTATGAGACTGGGTTATTATTGGCCTACTATGGAAAAAGACTCATGTCTTTGTAACAAAATGCTACCAATGCCAAGTTCATGGAGACTTGATACATGCCCCAGCACAGGAGCTCCATCCTATAACGTCACCATGCCCCTTTGCAATGGGGACTCGACCTCATAGGTAAGATCCACCCCACCTCATCTAATGGACACAAATTCATTATCACTGCCACTGAGTATTTTACGAAGTGGATTGAAGCCATTCCTATGACATACATTACCGGCACACAAATTTCTAAATTTATCACGAACTATATCATCTGTCGATATGGTGTCCTCAGTCCATAATCATGATAATGGCCGCCCATTTAAGAACCAAGAAGTCCGCATCTGTGATGAATTTCATATCCAACATCACTTCTCACTCCATACTACCCACAAGGTACGACCAAGTAGAGGCATCTAACAAGACCATCATTAGAATCCTCAAGAAGACTATCAATGATGCTGGTCGTGACTGGCATTTACAGCAACCCTGCCTTATGGGCTTATCGCACAAGTATCTGTACTCCCATTGGTGCTACTCCATATTCACTAGTATTTGGTTCTGAAGCCATTCTGCCTATTGAGGTTGAGATTCCTTCCCTAAGGGTATCCTTGAAAGGCCACATTGATGATGAAGGGTACCGAGTATCGAGACTCCATGAGCTAGAATTCATGGATGAGCGAAGACAGAAGGCACTAGACCATCTCCAAGCATATTAGAATCACCTTCATCGTAGCTATAACCGGAAGGTCTTGAACAAAAACTTTGACATTGGTGACTTGGTTTTAATGGAAAACCCAAAGAATCAAGCAGAAAGAGACAAACCAGGAAAGTTTGAACCAAACTGGTTAGGACCTTATATTGTTACAAAAGCTTTTGGATCAGGAGCGTACCAACTCTCTACTCCTGAAGGGGAACCATTGTCCTCACCAATCAATAGTCTGCATCTGAAGAAGTTCTATGCATAGCTTCTAGGAGCCTTTGTCTTAATTGGAAAAAATACAAAAAAATCAGAGAATCACAAAAATCATTATCAAGGTGAAAACCTGGCAAACAGGCGTCTTGGTAACACAATTTTTTTTTAGATAATCTAGAAAATAGTAAAGACAAATCATTCGTCCAATAGTGAGAACCACTTCGGTGGCGCTTTGGATAGGTACCAAGGTGAAAACCTGGCAAACAGGCGCCATGTGTACTCGACTTTGCTCCTTTGTCTACTATTATTCTAATCTACCGTATCCTTGCACATAGTCCACTTCCCTGTACACAGTCCTTATCCCTGTACATAGTATCTATCCCTGCACATAGTCCACTTCCCTGTACATAGTTCACTACCCTGTATGTACTACCTATCCCTTATCTTTCGTATCCATCGCTTGTATATACCATTCGTAATAAGTGGTAGTCTTTCCCATAACCTGGAATGATTGAAATCGAGTGCATTTCATATCCCCCATTTTACCCTATTCATAATCAATTGGTCTTATACTCGACTGGGGGCAAACACTTGACCTGTGTCATATTGGTTCTTACATTGGCTATATTGAAGACGTAAAACCATGGAAAATCTGCAAACATCGAAAAATGACCTGAGAAAACACAAAAACATCAAAAAACTTCAAAAATAAAAAGAAAAAAATCAAAACATTTCAAAAAAATCCAAAAAACAGAGTCAGAGTCAGTCGCACTTGTCAGACTTTGTCGTTTGTCGAACTACGTTGCCTCTGTGACTGGACATAGGCAAGGCCATCTTCCGATGTGCCCCCCGAGGCATTAGGTCAGTCCATTTAGGTTTGTCTGTATAAAATCATGATTCAATCCATATGTCTATATGACAAGGTCATGGGTCGTGTCAAACTACGAGGTCTCTGCATGTATAACGTAGGCAAGGCCATCAATCGATGAGCCCCCAAGGCCGCACTAGGTCAGTCCATTAGGGTTTGTCACATTCACTTTCACACACATCTTCTATTTGTAGTCAGTATTTTCAGTCAAACTACGAGGTCTCTGCATGTACAACGTAGGCAAGGCCATCAATCGATGAGCTCCCGAGGCTGCACTAGGTCAGTCCTTTAGGGTTTGTCGTCACACACAGTCAATTGTCAACACATCGTATCAAGTCATGTATCAATCTGGTGAACAAGTCAGCAATGTCTTTGAGTCAAATCAAACAACTTTCCAAACAAAACAATCAAAATAGATCAATTAATGTCTACTACAGGATGTGTCCTTCCTGGAAACAGACATCATCAAAATGATCAACTTATGTCTTATTCAGGATGAGTCCTTCCTGGATACTGATATTAACAAAATAGTCTATGTCTTATATAGGATGAGTCCTTCCTGTATAATCGACATTGTCAAACAATCAAACATAGCCTTACACAGGTTATCACATCAACGACATCTGACTCAGCGTCTTATACGATACATGTCTTTCTGAAACCAAGCTTTGTCATGCCTTATACAGATAGTCATAAAATCGAAACCAGACTCACAGTCTTATCCGGTATGTGTATCTCCTGATATCAGGCTCTACCAATCAATCCTTTTATCAATCAAAACAAATCAAACAAACAAATCAAGTTTTGGCAAATATTTTATTGGCTTTTTGACTTTCTGACTTATTTATCTTATCTTTTCAGTTGACTTTATGATGAGAATTATGTTACTAGCTTTCTCAAGGATGTCCCATGAAGGATTTAGAGAAGCAACGATGTATCAAAATTCTATTTTCTTTGACTGCTGTCTATCAACTGTCTTTTAAATTTGATTTTTGAGTCATGTTACTAGTTTTCTCAAGGATGTCCCATGAAGGATTTAGAGGAGCAAAGACGTCTCATGACCCGTCTTTTACTTTGTTTGCTATTTGTGGTTTGTCCTGACAAAAAGACTGTGGCAACTTGTGCCCTTAGTATGAGTTAATGACAATCCTTGTCTGCGAGTGTCTATTATTAGCAAGTGGATGACCTTACACACCTTGATTTATGTCATATCATGGTGTTTTTCTCCATTTGTATTAGTCTCGCCCAATGATGATAAAGTGCAATACCTTTTGTGATACAGTGAAACATCAAAGATTGCTAATACTAACATCTATCTCCTGTCTTTCGTTCTTTCTCGATCTTTCTTTCCGCACTAACAGTTCTTCTTTCTTCCATTATGACGGAGTCCTGTGACACAAAACAATATACATCATCCTGCATCAACATACATATTAGAAAAATACATACATATAGGCATATTGCATATCTAGATCATCATGGCATAATAGACATTCATCATCAAACAATACATATCATAAGCATTCCATGTACAAAGCAACTGTAAATATATGCATCATATTACATTTGTATAAGCATCACATGTAGCCGGCATTATACATATAACATCATATTGCATCTCATAATTTATAAACCGCATACATCATATAGAATCAACATTATATCATTAGCTGCATATACACACCATAAAATAGATATCATCATCCATCACATAAGCGTGTCATATAAACATCACATGTACAAATAAACAACGACAAAATTAATACATAGAAATGCCTATCATGAGAATCATCGCCAAAATCATATATATATATCTCCATCAACTGTGTCACATCACAATGTCATAATGTATCAATAATACATGGAAGCCCGCAGGCTATAGGATCATAATACAATGTTTTGATGCATCTCAAAAAGTATCCCCATCCTGAACTGCCACTGCTATCATGCCTGGAGTGTGTGGAGGAATGATGATGGGAACCCGACGACCTGTGAGCTGAGGGAGGTCTGTCATACATACCTGCTCTACGTGGCTGCTCCACCCCCTCTGTACTAACTGTCCTAGTGTGGGTCCTGGTCTGGGACTTGCTACTATGTGCCTCTGAGAAACTGGGAGCCCATCTCTCTGGCGGAACCTCTGCCTCATAAAGATCCTGATAATATCTCTCTCTCTCCCCAGCTCTGACTAGCTCTCTGGCAAAAGCAACTGATGGCCCTGTGCACAATGCCCTGAGCTCTGAGAATCTCTACTCTGTCTCTTGTCTTCGAGCTATGGCTTGATCCCTATCCATCACTGCTCTGTCCCTCTCCATTTGATACGCATCCCTCTCGAACATGAGGACTCTCATCTACTCCTCCAAAGATGTAACCTGAGCATGCAATGTATCTGTGTCCGGATCCACTGCCCCTATCTCATCCTTTCTGCCCCTCACTCTCCCATCCTCCTCTTCATCTAACTCCTTTAGGATCTGATCCTGAATCTCTCTCTCATGATCGTCATCCTCCTCATCATCCTCCTGGTAGGCGCCCAATAAACCCAAGGCATCAATCTCTGCCTCCTCTCTGCCTACCTCCTCGGTATCTGCCTCCTCCTTTTCCAGGATGTCTGGAATAGCTGCCTCTGTGGGGTGCACCTCCTCTCCACCTATCGCAGTATCTACCTCCTCCCCCCCTCTACCAATGTCTGCCATGGCCACATCCTCCTCCCCTCGTCCCTCCTCACGGATCGGTGATAGCGGTGGCCCTCATCCTCTCCGGCCACGTCTCCCTCTCCTGCCCCCTCATCCTCCACCTCAGCCATCATCTCCTCCATCACCACGGCCTCCTCCATCTCCTTGACCTTGACCTCAACCTCTGCCCTACCTGCCTCGTGGACCTGTCCCTCGCCGCTCTACCGGCACTGGCTGCTCTGGATCTGTCAAGGGGATCGGCCTGTGTACTGCCCACCACTGGTCATACTCTGCTGTGGTCCCTGGGTCTGCTGGACCATCTCTCCATCCCCATGGAACTTCCTGTAATGCATCAATGTCTGCCTCAGTTGTGGCCACTGAAATCTCTGGACCCCATAAGGGGATCTCTCGCACAGACCTCGCAAACTCAGCCTGTCCTCTCAGCACATCCTGTACCTCTCCAAACTACCGCAGTACACAATCCAGCAAATGACACTCTATAATGTGGACATGTGACACTATTCGCCCCATCAAAAACTGTACTTGTCAGCAAAATGACAAATGCTCATCCTTGTCTGACCACTCTGTGTAGCCCAAGTATGGTCTCCATGTAAATTGAATCATCGTGTCTATAGCATGCCTGAAATAACCCATATCTCCTATATGGTGCTGAGTGTTAGCCCCCGCATAGCAGAAGGCATAAGGGGCTCCGTGTGGTAGGTCAACTGTAGCTGGTGGCTAGAAAATGGCGATGTGCTCCCACGCCCATACCATCAGGAGCGTGGTACCCCAACTCATGGACTGCGCATCTCGATAGGCAATATCATGTAAATGAAAGTACAACATACCAAGGAGACAAGAACCCCATGCATACACCTCCCGTTTCTCTAGCATCCCTACAAGCATCTCCCCCCACCCCATAGGAAAACCATGACCTCGACGGTCAGGAAGTACTATACCACCTATCAAAGTACATACTAAACAATCTAGCTGCCTATACCTCTGGGCTAACACACGCCATCTAATCTCATAGTGGTCGAACCCCAATTGTCTAATGTCTGCATGTGGATAGTATCTGCACATCTCGGCCGCACCCCTCTGGGTATCATACCTAACATGTGTGCCTCTAATAGGGAGTCTGAGTATCCTGTACACATCCTCCAATGTAACAGTGGCCTCTCTAGTCGGTAGGTGAAACGAGGATGTCTCTGAGTGCCACCGCTTGCATAACGCTGTCAATAAACTACGATTCGCCCGAATCTTGGGCATGTCTTTCACATGAAGAAGACCAAGGTGCCATAGGAAATGTCGCTCCCCACTCCGCAAGCTGTCCCTGAACTGAAAGGTCGTCGGTCTCGACTCGTGTATATACGGTATCCAACATGACCTGCAATAGGATTATACATGCCATATATCAGCTTTTAACATCTATTCTAATGCAAACTGACTATCACTACCTATTTTGCAAATGCGTTACTTTTTTGCACATGCATTACTATTTTGCAAATGCGTCGTTATTACACATATGCGGTGCATAACATATAGATGTGTCATCCCTTTAGACACATGAATCGTTGTTTTCACTTGCGGTTCAAAATATTACATATGCGATGCGTGGCAACATATGCGTTGACATTAAACTGACTGCGGCAAAGAAAGTATAAATGCGTTGCACATAAAACAAATGTGTCTATTCTAAATGCACATGCGATGCAGATTATCACATGTGTTTCCTTAACATACAAATGCATTGAAACACCACAAACCTACGCTAAACCGACAACGTAAATTTGCAAATGCGGTTTTTCGCACACAGATGCGTCATTCGCACAATCATATGCGGTGATTTATTAAAATGACGCATAACAAAAACTTACATTAAATGCATAAAAACACGCATAATGCAAAAATTTCAAAGGGCAAGATTGAGGTACATACCGGGGGGTCCGCATCGGCTGGCCTCTGGAAGGTCCGGATCCTATAGGCTCGGTGATGGGTGTTCGGAAGGGGAGACATCGTCGCTAAGAGTGCAGAGCAAATTCTCAAATTTCTAAGCTAGGTGGGTGAAAATGAATAGGTTTTTACCCATATTCCTATATATACCTAGGGCTTAGGTGGCATTTCTTTCCTACTGGCTATGTCGACTGTCATTTCCACTCCTCCCGTATATGTACCTAACGTTCCCAAACTCAATTCCGTCAACTCCACTGCATTTCTGGCTATCCAATGGATTAATCGGGATCATTTCCAAATTTTTCTGAACTTTTTTGACAATTTGTCAATTTTCCCGAGGGGGCATACCTTCACCTGTTTTATACCGGGGCATTATTGGGGCATATTTGTTATCGATTTTCTTTGACACAACGCCGAAATGACATTGTATCAAAGAGGGGCAAATGTAGACACCAAAATTTGGTTTAAGCCTGCGACTTCCATATTCTTCATAATTCCTACTTCTCATGGTCATGATTGAATAATGTCAATTATTTAATTAATTCACCTTAACATTAATTCTTCTATTGATTAAATAATCTTAATTATTTAATTAATTCATCTTTTTTTATTTCTTCTATTAATTAAATAATCTTAATTATTTGATTAATTCACACTTTTCTTTATTCTATCTCATTAATTAAATAAACGCTTTTTATTTAATTATATTACTAATTAACCGTATCTTTCTTGTTAAATTAAATAAATTCTTATTTAATTTACTCTTTATCATACTTCAACTATAATTAAATAAATTCTTTATTTATCTAATTATTCATTTAAATCCCTTCATCACTTAATTAAATAAATCTTATTTATTTATATATTCTTCAAATATCAAATCTTGATTTAAATGAATTATTTAATTCATAAATTCTATTTTAACGCATTCCTCTATATTTAGATAAATTGTGTGAGTTATCTAAGTATTCACTTTGACTCGACTCGACATCTATTTCAAATTGCTTAGTTAACTCTTGATTTAATGTCGAGTGGCGTTCTCGAGTAATCTCTTTGTCAAATCATTCAATCGTCCAGTTCTAACTCATTTGTGTACATGCATATTAATTAAATATTCCTATTTAATTAATTAAACCTTGTGCGTGCATTCGAACAAGAGTTGCTTTAATCCATCTTTATCTTTGTCATGCAAAGATAATTCTTCTATTTTTGAATACCAAACTGGAAGATTAAATCATTTATTTAATCTTTAATTCTATTTCTAATTTGTATCACTCATGTCACTACTGACAGTTATCATAATGCATGACTAATCAGTCAATCTCAACCGTCCGTTGATCTTTCAATCCTGGCCTATCGTTTGAATAATCAATTTTCTATAAATTGATCTGTCATTCTTCATTCCGAGCTCTCTCTCGCGAAATCTTATGACTTTTGAGAGCACTTATCTTGAATCTTCGATGTTTTGCTAAATCTTTATCATAGGCTATACTTGCATGAACTTACAAGAAATCTGGGGGCAATTATACTACACAAGCAAAATGGAGAAGGGCAATCGAGATGAATTATGGAAATACGTACATATTTGGTGAGATTGTTCAAGTTTTATTTACGTTTTTGACTTCCTTTGTTCTTTGTTGCTTAGCATTAGATTTGCATTTAGATTTGCATTGCATGTTTGCTTTTGATCTTCTTTGTGCACTTTCTTGGCGTTACATATACTGTGCAAAAAAAGCTGCATATTTTAAGTTGCAACTTTCATAAAGACACCAACCCTATGGTTATAATTTGTGTATATCTAGGTCTACAATTCAAATAGAAATGACATCATTATTGTTGGTATTGGAAAAATACAATACACTTCTCATTGGATAATGATTTAAAGCACCATGTATTTTAGAAACCCTATTAAGTGTTGGTTACAAAACATGCCATGTTTTAAAACCTATAATTTCTCATACCCAACACATAGTTGAGATGTTCTCCAAACTTCCCTTAGAGGATGAGGAGAAAATGAAACAAAAGCCTGTGGGTAAGAACACTACTCTAAAAAAGAAAGCTAAAAATATCATTCATGGTTGGAGGGATCTCAAACTGGGGAGGAAGAGGGAGGGACTAAAGTACAGAGAAAGGGTAAACAAAGTTCTAAGTTGTTTGGGGACTTGGTTGGAAATGACAAGTAGAAAATGGGTGAAATCTCTAAGTCGTGTGAGGATGTGGCTGGGAAAGGAAAGGAGATCATGGGAGATAGATTGGTTGAGTATATTCAAACCCCTAAGAAAGTATTTTCCAAAGTGAATGTTGATGCTTCTAATATCTATCCCCTCTTTGAAGATTTCTCTTACCTTCATGCTAATAGAGAGGACATCTATGATGTCCTGGGGTTGGTAAGGGAGGGTGTGGTGAATTAGTTCAAATTGGCCAAATGGTTCTTCCTTAAGGTTAATAAAATCAATGTTAAAGTTCATGGGTTGTAGGAAAAACTCTTTGATGATGGGCAGTCCCATTCTAGGGTTCTATATAGAGAGGTGCAACAAGCTGGAGGAGATGGAAGATTCCATCAATTCTTTAAAAAAGGATTATGAGATTTGTATGTTAGAGATGGAAAAGAAATTATAGGGGATCAATACCAACCTAGAAAATATCCTTAAGATTTTCTTTGTTCAATCAAGAATAGTGTGGAGGGGATTAAACTCCTCATAGAAAAATATAAAGAACTAAGGGAAGAACATACTATCAAAGGACCCCCGAATGAAATCAGGAAAAAAGAGCAGGTTTCCAAAGAAAAAGGGAAAAAAATTGTACCAGATGGCATGAAGGGACCAAGCTCTAGAACTCAAGGAAGCAAAAATAAGACCTTTGAGGAGGAGAAAAAAGAGTTGCTAGATTTAGTCAACCTGCATCAAAATTTTTGTAATAAAAAAACTAGAGGTAGTTGAAACCCTGAAGAATATGAAGTAATTTTGTTGTTGTTAATTTTTCTTTTTGTTGATTGTTGTTTGGCTATTGTGTGGTTGTGTCTTTGTCTTTTTGCAGTGTTTCTCTTGTAAAGGTTTTTGGGTCCCTTCAAAACCTGCTTTTCCTGCTAATAAAAAAAACACAGTTGTCAAATGCAGTTGTTATTTCATATGTACACAGACATATGTATAGTTATGTATTTATTATAACAAATAAGACCTTTCCTAACATGCTCTCTTTGTTAACCTTTACCTTATATAATGGGGCAACCTTTACAACACACACTGTGCAAAACACACTTTGTGTTTTAAGTTGTTATTAATAATGAAACCAACCCCCGTGGTTATCATTTGTGTATATCTAGGTCTACAATTCAAATAGAAACACCTCTTTGTATTGAAAAAGTTAACCTTTAGAGTACACACTTCATACTGCACACTTTGCCTACTACAACAAATTGCTGGCAATTACATTTGATTTGTATTAAAAAATACAAGTAAAAAATACACGATATGATTTTTAAGTTACACATGTTTAGTTTATTATTGTAATGTATTTAAAATTTCACTTGCTTAGTTGATCCATAATTTGTAAGAAATATATAACAACATGAAATTAAATTGAGATTACTTGTATTGATGAAACAAATGGTTTCCATTCAATATTATCTAAAATGCATCATTATATTTCATATTTCTTTTATTGGTATAATGGAGCTATGTGTACCCATGACTCATCCCCAGTCTAAGAATGATTCAATCTAGGCAAGGAAAGTAAAATTGTCAATTTTTTGTACTAGTGAGAGAGTCTAGATAGAAGAAAAATATGAGTTTAAATTTAAATTTTTTGAATTTTTGAATGAGATATCTTCATAGTCTATTGCAAAATTTGGGTCATGTTAATTTTTTCCCTTATCATTGTTTATTATAATATTTTCATTTTATGTAATTAGGTCTAGTAAGCTCATTAATTATTATATATGGTTAAATTTGTTTGGCTATAGTCATGATATGACACTAAAATTACTTTAAAAAATTTCAATTACAATAAATAGGCAAGGTCCCTCACCCCTCAGTTAATTATATAAAAAAAACTGGCGGTGTAAGTGAATATGTTTGCTTGGAATGAAGTACGAAGAATGAGCATAACCCACATTTGCATTGAAACTTCCATCGATGTGATGTTTTAATTTTATTATAAAGAATATTTATTTATCACTAGAAAGGCAAGGGTTTACCCATAGAGTTCGTGAATTTGTTTTATGATTCATCATTATGATGAAGAAAATAAATGGTAGATTGTAGACTAATTTAGTGCTATAGGATTGAATTTCATTTGAAACATAAATGTAGGTGTAGGTGTAAGAAGAAAGTTACAAAAAATGTATATGCAAACAAGACATTGTATAAAACAAGAAATTATAGATGTATACATGCACCGCAACCAACATGTCTTACTATATTTTTTATTGTGTCATGCATATGTATAGGTAAATACATTTTATTCTATACATTACGATTTTAGGCTACACACAAAGTTGTAGGTTAAACTAAACATTGTGTTGTTCAACCTACAAAAGTTTAGTTCATGATGTGTAAGATGTGTTTTTCCTGCTCATTCCAGGTTACATAAAAGGAATGGTTGGATTAGACAACCTTTTTCCATAGATAAAAGTGTTATGTGCACCTGAAATAAATTGAACTCTTCATTTGATGTTGATGTAGGGATACAATTTTGCTTTCATTATGTACGTCTTATTGTAGGTTAAACTTAATAGTGATGTTTATCCTGCACAAGGTTACATCATGGTTCGTAGGATGTGTTACGCATTTATTCCTGGCCTAATTCAGTCAACTATTGATTCATTATTTTATCAGCAAATGCAAACACCATGTTATTTATTTAAGGTTGGTGGGAGCAATGCAAGCATGCTTTTAATCATTTGAGGTTTTCACCAGGGTCTTAGTTGAATTCTTAACTTTTAAGTTCTCACATAACAGATACACACATGAACCACAATCAATATGTGTTGCAATATTTTATAATTTTTCATGTGTCTATACAAGTAATTACATATCAATATGCATGTTACAATTTTAGGCTTTACACAAAGTTGTAGGTTGAACTACACATTGTGTTCAACTTGCACAACTTTAGTTAATGCTTTGTAATATGTGTTTTTCCTTCTCATTTCAAGTTACCTCAAATGAATGGTTGGATTTCACAACCTTCCTCCTTAGGTGAAAGAGGTATGTGCAACTCAAATAAATTAAAATCTTCATTTTATGTCCATGTAGGGTTGTGATTTTACTTTCATTATGTATGTCCATTTGCAAGTTGAACTACACTCTATTCTTTTCAATTTGCATTGGCTTACAACATGGTTCCTAGGATTTGCTTCACATTTATGCCTATCTTTATTCACTCAATTAATGATTTATTATTTTATCAACATATATAAACAACATGATATTTGTTTGACG
This sequence comes from Sequoia sempervirens, assembly GCA_007258455.2. Classification (NCBI taxonomy): domain Eukaryota; kingdom Viridiplantae; phylum Streptophyta; class Pinopsida; order Cupressales; family Cupressaceae; genus Sequoia; species Sequoia sempervirens. The sequence goes on from VDFB02000017.1 coordinate 276,109,763, forward strand.
TTGGTGGCAACAATGCAAGCATATTTTTTGACATTCAAGGTTTTCACAAAGGTTTTGGTTGACTTCTTAAACTTTCTTCTCACATAAAAGACACACACATGCACCACAACTAATGTGTCTTGTAATATTCTATATTTTTTCATACATTTGTAAAAGTAATTATATATCAATACACACATTACACTTTTAGGCTGCATAGAAGTTGTAGGTTGAACTACAGCTTGTGTTGTTCACTTGTACAACTTTAGTTCATGCTTTGTAAGATGTGATTTTCCTGCTCATTTCAAGTTACCCCAAAAGGATGGTTGGATTTCATAACCTTCCTCCTTAGGTGAAAGAGGTATGTGCACCCCAAATAAATTGAACTCTTCATTGAATATCCACGTAGGGCTATAGTTTTGCTTTCATTGCACGTATGTCCACTTGCAGGTTGAACTACACACTATGCTTTTAAAATTTCATTGGCTTACATCCTCATTCCTATGATTTATTTCACATTTTTGCCTATCTTATTTCACTCAATTATTGATCCATTATTTTATCAACAAATGCAATCAATGTGCTATTTATTTGAGGTTGGTGGTAGGAATGCAAGCACATTATTTTCCATTCGAGGAATAATTTCTTTTTTTTTCCACAGTCATTTATAATTTAAGATTTTGTTCTCCTTCCTACCTTATTTTGGATGGGGAGATGATGAAAATGGTAAATGCTAAAGGACCTAGAAGTCCAAGATGTAGGGAATGGAGTCTGTTGTTTTTCCTATTATGATTTGGAGTGGACTCCAATTGGCATGGAAGACGATGCAATCACTGACCTTGTTGTAAAATTTCCTCTTCACAAACTTGATGCTTTCCTTCTAGGGGAAGCATTGCTTGAAAGTGTAGAAGCTTCATTTGTTTACATGACTCGTTGAGTGAATGAGACCACAAAGTACAAATATTAGACCACAATTATGTATTCGTGGTTTTTATATTTCAACATTCATGTGTATGTTTACATGATTTATTTTTCTGTTGCTTATATGTAATAAGATGATGCTTTCTTTATAGCTAAAGGTGTGCATATCTAATATAAAGGTTGTCAATGCCACTTGTTTGTAAAGGTTATGTATGGTAGACTAGATGTAGCATATTTAATTTTTAATGAAATGTTTTATATCGATGTGAATGGTGAATTTTGTCATGGCATGGATGACACAAGCACAAATTTGCATTCTTGATTTGACCTGAATCTATCCACATGATGAAAAATCTATATTAAAAGTATTTTCTAATGGATGTGAGTATGGATACTATAATGGAGAGACACCTAATAGATCCTATTTTTGTGGAATGTTGAGTAAGAGAAATGAATTCTTAACTAGAAAGGATGTAATGAACACTTGGAGAAGGGTGTGTTCTATCCACTCTCATAAACATTCCAATGATTCCACTAGTATCCTAATGTGGCATGCATAGGAGAAGGATACTTTTTTTACTTTTAGTGACCTCATGGAACCACCATGCCTTTTATTATGGGGATTTAGAATACACAGATGATCAAGATGATGGTTCACAACTCCTAGGATTTAATCATCTCAATGGATTTTAATTTTTCTACAAATAAATATGGGGTGAGATATTAGAAAGGAAAAAACACTCTTTGTATTTTGAATGATCTAATTGGTTGTGTATGTGATATTGATTACATTAACTTTGTTGCAAGTATGAGCAAGTTTGGTGTGTTGTCATTAATGTTGTCATTGATGTCAACACAGTTCAATATGTTGCAGATTGTGCATGTATAGTTGAGATGTTGTTGATATGTTATGAGTACTTGGAGCTATCTTTATGATGTTGTAGATGTGCTCAAATGATGGGTTTCCAAGTGCTTTTGAGAAAATTAATAAAGAGTGAAGTCAGAGTTATGTATGTATTCATAATGTGCTCTGGTATGTGCTTCACGTTTCTCCTATGTTGGTCCTATGCTTGTGTGGATCTGAAGAGTTGTTGTTGATGATCTGATGGTGATATATACTGATATGTAGCTTCTGGTTTGATGGAGTGTGAAAGTTGTGTTCATCGGTGTGTGAACTGTTCTGGAAGAGTTAGCTGTCTGTGGATTGGGAGAAATGTTTCTGCTCCACAGTCCTCTGCTGTTTTGTTTCAGATCTTGTGGATCTGGAATGTGTCTTATAATGGTGTTCTCTAGGTTTTGGTAAAGATGCTTGTGGTTTGGTGATCCAGAAGTTGAGTTTTAGAGTTGTTGTATGTGTTTGCATAGTCCAGATAGACTGATAGAAGGAGTTCAGTGTTTGAAGGTTGTAGCACTTGCTACGGATGTATCTGAAGGAACCTGATATGTGTTCTTGTGCATAATGAAGCATGTTGTGTCATCCACATGCTATCTTCTTGTTGGAAAGCGTGTACATCAATGTTCATTTGTGTTTTCATTAGGTTTGGTTGACCTAGTGTTTACACTTCAAATGAAGAATAAAATTTAATCAAGGAAGTGTGTGGTTGATCTGAGACATTATTTTTTGGTCTTGGTTAAGTGTTTTATTAGTCCACTCTCATTCCTTTCCACCACAGGAATGTTGAGTTGCCAACCTAATTTGAATTTATGAAATGAAGCTTATGTGACCAACCTTGGAGAAAGTTTCTAAGGTTGAAGATGGTATATATGCAAGTTGAGATGTGAAGAATTGGATGATGCAAAGTAATGAAGTAAGCCACAAATAAAAGAGCAGAAGTGTGCGAAAGTGAGTTGAGGCAGCATTACTTGATTGTGTTAGATTCTTTAAGGCAGTGAGTTGAAGGTTTCTGCAATATTTTGATCAAGGCTACGGATGTGTGTAAAATTATGTGGTGGATCTTTTGTTTTCTTTTGTATTAGTAGGAAGTGAGCCTCCCTGTTGGAAAGTGAGTCCTTTTTGTAGGCAGTGAGCCTTTGTATCTAGACAACGAGTCCTCTTCTAGGTAGTGAGCCTTTGTATTCAGTTTTGCTATATTGTGAGTTAATCCTCATCGTGGTTTTTCCCTTATTGGGTTTTCAATGTAAAATTTTGTGTTCTTTGTGTTGATTTTACTTTTTGTTATCTGCATTTCATGTTCATACTTAATAACAAAATAGTGTGATTGTGAAATTGATAAGTGTTGAAGTTTTGAGTTTAAATTTGGTCACAACTGATTCATCCCCCCTCTCAGTTGTCCTGCGCCTTTTAACAATTCGTATTAGAGCTTTGGTTCCTTAGTGTAGAGCTTAACCGCTTAAGGAAGATTCAATGGCACATAAGTTGGAGATCCCTATGTTCAATGGATCTGATTACAGTGACTAGAAAGTGAAAATGAGAGGATCTATATTATCTCTCTTGGTTACAAGACTTGGAAGGTTGTTGAGATGAAGTATATAGATCTAAAGGGTGGTCTTACTACTGCAGATGAGGTTTTCGCTTATGAGGAGAATGAGAAGGAAAGGTATGATATTTTTAGTGCTCTATCTAAAACTGAGCGAACTAAGGTTCTTTCTTTGAGCACTACTCATGAGGTTTGGAAAAAGCTAGAAGATCTTTATGAAGGAAATGACAATGAAATCGATAAAGAAGTTGACGACAAAGTGCAAATATGAGAATCTGAAAATGGAAGAAGGTGAAGATTTTGCAAGCTATTTCCAAAGGGTTGAACTTGCAACAAATGATGTTAGGAATCAAGGGGGTAAATTGACTGATGAAGATATAATTGAGAAGATCCTAATAACCCTACCGAAGTGTTATAGTGATAAGATCTCAATTATTGAAGAAATGTATGATCCTAAGAAATACACTAAAGAAGAGCTATTTGGCACCTTGATTGCATTTGAGATGAGAAAGTTTGGAAAGAAGGAGGAAAAGACAGAGAGTATTTAAAGCAATAAAGACTAAGGATGATCCGGATAGTGATGGTTCTGATGAGTTGGAAGTGAATTTTACCAAGAAGTTGAAGAAAGGTGCCGGTAAGTATAAAGGTATGTTGCCCTTTAAATGTTTCAGTTGTGGTAATACTAGTCATTATGCTTCAAGATGTATGAATAGAGTTGTACATAAGAAGAACAAGGATCGCAAAGATAAGGATATAAAGGATAAGAAATATAAGAAGTTGTATTATGTTAAAGAAGAAGCTGAGATCTCTGATGATGAATCTGATTATGAGGGTGATGATAGTGAATGCTTGTTTTTAGCTTTGGAGAATAAATTTTTGTCTGCTAACCCTGGAAAATGTGCAAGAAAGAATTCTCTGGAGAACAAAAAGAATGAGATGGAAGGTACTTTGGTCACTACCTTTCATGCTAGACAGGATGAAGATTACTGGGCGACTAACAGTGGATGCTCTAATCACATGACCGAAGATAAAAGTAAGTTCACTAAACTTGAAAAGTATGATGGTGGTTTGGTCATGTTTGGTGATGATTTAGGAGAAAATATTGTTGGAAAAGGTTCAATTAGTTTTGATGGAACTCACAACACTGATAATGCATATTATGTAAATGGTTTGAGGCATAACCTTTTGAGTGTTGGACAGATGTGTAGCAATGGTTTTAAACTTGTGTTTCAGAATAATACCTATGAAATCAGAAAAGGATCTAGAGATATGGTTGATGTTGGAAGGAGAACTCATGGAAACATCTATCAGCTTAAGGGTGTTGATGGTCAGTACCTTGTATCTCAAGTCAATAAAATTTGGTTGTGGCACTAGAGGATGGGACATGTAAACTTTGAGAATCTAGTCAGGATCAGTTCAAGAGATGTTGTTCGAGGTCTGCCTAGAATCACAAAGCCTACTGATACTATTTGCAGAAGTTGCCAGTTGGGAAAACATACAAGAAGCAATTTTAAGGGAAAAGAGCAATCTACTACTGGAATGCTGGAGTTAATTCATACTGACCTCTGTGGTTCAACTAGAACATGAAGCCTAAATGGTGACAGGTACATTTCACGCTCCTTATTGATGATTATACTCGAATGACATGGGTTGCTTCTCTTAGAGAAAAGACTTAAGCTCTGGATAGGTTTAAAGTGTTCAAAGCAAGAGTGGAAAATGAAGTGAACCTGAGAATCAAATGTTTGAGATCTGATAGAGGTGGAGAATTCACTTCTACTGAATTTAATACATTTTGTGAACAACATGGCATAAAAAGACAATTTTTTGCTCTGACCCCTCAAGAGAATAAAGTAGTTGAGAGGAAAAACCAGACGGTACAGGAAGCTGCAAGAACCATGATGAAATAATCAAATGTACCAGATGTGTACTGGAGAGAGGCAATACACAATACTGTTTATGTTCTTAATAGAGTTTAGATTAGAGGCAACAACACAAAGACTCCTTTTGAGTTATGGACTGGTAAGATTCCTACTGTGAAGTACTTTAAGGTATTTGGAAGCAGATGTTACATTAAAAGAGATGATGAAAATCTTGGAAAGTTTGATGATAGATGTGATGAAGGGATTTTTCTTCGGTACTCTACTACTAGCAAAGCATATAGATGCTTCAATAAAAGATTGAGGAAGATTGTTGAGAGTGCTAATGTGAAAGTTGATGAGGACATGCATAGACCTATTGAGATAAGTGAAGTTGAACCTGATGATCCTATTTGTGGACAAGTACCTGAAGAGAATAAGGAGAAGGAAGAAGAAGAAGAATAGATTGAAGAAATCTTGGAACCTATTGTTGAGACTCCTAAGTACGTGTAGAAGAATCATCTAGAGGAACAAATAATTGGAGATAGGAGTGAAGGTGTGAAGACAAGAAGTAAAGTAGCAGTTGAGGTAAATCTATGTTTACTCTTTAAAATAGAACCTAAATCTGTGTGTGAAGCATGTGAAGATGAGAGTTGGGTTAGAGCTATGAAAGAAGAGTTGCAACAAATAGAAAACAATCAGACATGGGAATTGGTTCGTAGACCTGTGAATAAGAATGTAACTGGTTCAAAATGGGTGTTCCAAAATAAGTTGAATGAAAATGGTGAAGTTATAAGAAATAGAGCAAGACTTGTATGCAAGGGATATTCACAAGTTGAAGGCATAGAATTTGAAGAAACATTTGGCCCTGTGGCTAGAATGAAAGCTATTAGGATGTTTCTGGCATTTTCTGCCCACAAGGATTTCAAAGTATATCAGATGGATGTCAAGTCAACATTTTTGAATGGTGAATTGGAGGAAGTATACATGGAACAACCTGAAGGATTTCAGCTATCTGACAAACCGGATATGGTTTGTAAGTTGAAGAAGGCATTGTATGGACTAAAGCAAGCTCCTAGAGCTTGGTATACAAGATTGGATAGATACTTGACAAAGCAAGGTTTCAGCAAAGGCTCTGTTGACAACAATCTTTACTTCAAAGTGCAAGGTAACAAAATATTGATAGTAGTAGTATATATTGATGATATCATCTTTGGTGGAAATGAAGGCACATGTAAAAGATTTGCAGAAGAAATGAAAAAAGAATTTGAAATGTCCATGATTGGTGAGTTGAATTTCTTTCTTGGTCTTCAAGTAAATCAAACTGATAAAGGGATATTCATTTCACAATCTAAGTATGTAAAAGAACTATTAAAGAAGTTTGGAATGGATGACTCCAAACTGGTTAGTACTCCTATGGTAACCGGATGTAAGTTGAGTAAAGATGATGAATCTACTAAAATTGATCAGAGCAAATACAAATCTATGATTGGTGGGCTGTTCTATCTTACTGCTACCAGACTAAATATTATGCATGCAGTATGTTTAGTTGCCAGATTTCAAGAAGATCCTAAAGAGGCACATGTTACAACAGTAAAGAGGATATTTAGATATCTTAAAGGTACATTGGATTATGGCTTATGGTATCCTAAGGGTGTTGATTTCACCTTGAGTGCTTATACCGATGCAGATTGGGCTGGTTGTGTGGATGACCGGAAGAGTACCAATGGAGGTGCTTTCTTTCTTGGCGAAAGATTGGTTTCTTGGTTGAGTAAGAAACATGATTCACTTTCTTTATCCATTGCAGAGGCATAATATATTGTTGTAGCATCCTATTGCACATAGGTTTTGTGGATGAAGCAAACTCTGAAAGACATTGGAGTGATATGTGATGAGCCTATTCCTATTTTCTATGACAACACAAGTGCTATAAACATTTCAAAGAATCTAGTGATGCATTCAAGAACAAAACACATATCTATCAGATATCATTTCCTAAGAGAAAAAGCGTTGGAGAATGAAGTCAAGTTGGAGTATGTGACAACAAAGGAACAAATTGCAGATATATTTACTAAGGCTCTTCCGAAGGATATTTTTGAGTATCTTAGGGAGAGGTTGGGGGCCATTGGCCCTCCGAACTAGGTGCACATGAAGGTGCATTAGTCCAGTGAATTCACAAATTCTTCATTTATCTGGAATGATGAATGGGTCTACTCCGTAGGGGGAGTAGAAAAGTATTTTCATTGTTGTAGTATGAGTTAAATGGGTGTACTCCTAAGGGGGAGTAATCAGAGTTTTTGATCTTTTCCATTGATGTCAAAGGGGGAGAGAAAGTCATGTGAAAAAAAAGTAAGAAAAGGAAGAAAAGGTGTTCTCCCAAAATATTATGTAGGTTGTTATCTTTGATGGTTTTTCACATCATGTGTTGCCATCAATGACAAAGGGGGAGATTGTTGCAAGTATGAGAAAGTTTGGTGGTGTTGTCATTAATGTTGTCATTGATGTCAACGCAGTTCAATATGTTGCAGATTGTGCATGTATAGTTGAGATGCTATTGAGATGTTGTGAGTACATGGAGCTATCATTATGATGTTGTAGATGTGCTGAAATGATGGGTTTCCAAGTGCTTTTGAGAAAATTAATAAAGAGTGAAGTCAGAGTTATGTATGTATTTAAAATGTGCTCTGGTATGTTCTTCACATTTCTCTTGTGTTGATCCTATGCTTGTGCAGATCTGAAGAGTTTTTGTTGATAATCTGATGGTGATATATACTGATTTGTAGCTTTTGGTTTGATGGAGTGTGAAAGTTGTGTTCACCAATGTGTGAACTGTTCTTGCAGAGTTAGCTATATGTGGATTGGGAGAAATTTTTCTACTCCATAGTCCTTCACTGTTCTATTTTAGATCTTGCAGATCTGGAATGTGTCTTATAATGGTGTTCTCTAGGTTTTGGAAAAGATGCTTGTGGTTTGGTGATCCAGAAGTTGAGTTTCAAAGTTGTTGTATGTGTTTGTACAGTTTGGATGGACTGATAAAAGGAGTTTGGTGTTCAAAGGTTGTTGCATTTGTTGCGGATGTATCTAAAGGAACCAGAGATGTGTTCTTGCGCATAATGAAGCGTGTTGCGTCATATGTGTGTTATCTTCTTGTTGGAAAGCGTGTACATCAATGTTCATTTGTGTTTTCATTAGGTTTGGCCGAACTGGTGTTTACACTTCATATGAAGAATAAAATTTAATCAAGGAAGCACGTGGTTGATCTAAGACATTATTTTTTGGTCTTGGTTAAGTGTTTTATTGGTCCACTCTCATTCCTTTCCATCGCGAGAATGTTGAGTTGCTGACCTAATTTGAATTTATGAAATGAATCTTATGTGGCTAACCTTGGAGAAAGTTTCTAAGGTTGAAGATGGTATATATGCAAGTCGAGATGCGAAGAATTGGATGATGCCAAGTAACGAAGTAAACCACAAATAAAAGAGAAGAAGTGTGCGGAAGTGAGTGGAGGCAACAATACTTCATTGTGTTAGATTCCTGAAGGCAGTGAACTAAAGGTTTCTGCAATCTTCTGATCAAGGCTGTAGATGTGTGTAAATTGCTATGGTGGATCTTTTGTTTTCTTTTGTATCAGTAGGCAGTGAGTCTCTTTGTTGGAAAGTGAGTCCTTTCTATAGGTAGTGAGCCTTTGTATCTGGACAATGAGTCCTCTTCTAGGTAGTAAGCCCTTGGCAGTGAGCCTTTGTATTCGATTTTTCTATCACTTTATATTGTGAGTTAATCCTCATCGTGGTTTTTCCCTTATTGGGTTTTCCAAGTAAAATCTAGTGTTCTTTGTGTTGATTTTATTTTTTGTTATCTACATTTCATGTTCATACTTAATAACAGAATAGTGTGATTGTGAAATTGATAAGTGTTGAATTTTTGAGTTTAAATTTGGTGACAACTAATTCACCCCCCTCTTAGTTGTCCTGCGCCTTTTAACAAACTTGTTATTTCTATAGTACTAATTGTATATTTTTCTCATTTTTATGAGAAAAAAAGTGGTGTGCCCATTGCACGGGCCATGTACTCATGAAAGAAGATTGAGGACATTTATGGTTGGCTAGTAGAGGTGCAAAGATGTGGAAAAGAAGCCAAAAACGATTGGAGAATCAATGCTTTTTTTACTAATGATGCCAATGTAGAAATTCAAGCCATACAATAAGTGCATGTTTTGGTTGATTTGTATCCCTTTCTCATGGTATTTTATTTTTGAATGTCACTTTGTGATCTGAATTAGCTTTCAAAAAATCCCTATGTATTTTGTATCAGGGTTGTTTTTGGATGTCGTATGCTCCAAGCATTTGGTATGTTCGTAGGGCTTGTTTTAATAATGTAAATAAGTATGGAACCAAGGAGAGGGAAATGTCAATATTTCAAAAACTTTGGATGATCATGATGGCCATGGATAATAGTTATGAGAACACTCTTCAACTCTTGAATGATTTTTTTAAGGAGTCAAGGATTAGTATTGGTTTTTAGAGCACTTCAATAAGATCTAGTGCAATGGACATGGTTGTATTAGTGTGTTAAAAATTTCTTACTTCATTAGATTGTTAAAATCGATATATTATAAGGTTACCTCTAGTACATCGTGGTTTAATTTTTTTGTCCTTCAAAATTTCAACCATGTGGGAGAAAAAAATTAGACAATTCCCACATGCTAAGCAAGATACAAATGTTATCATAGAGTCATACCATTGCACCATCAAAATTCTATACTTATGTGATTGAAAAGAAAATGCACAATGTGAATGGATCATTTATTTTATACCCTTGTGTATAGAATCAAACCATTCAATAGGCAAAAGTGGTAGTTGTAGCATTTTGGTTTTCTAAAAAACTATAAGATGCAACATATTCAATCCAATCTAAAGAGGGAAAAGGTAATTCTTGATTTTGATTGCATTCCTAATGACACACATCTTGGATGACATTGGGTCAAAATTTAGAGTTTGTGCAACTGGTATATGGTTTGAAAATTTGGCCATCCCCTATATGTTTGTGATTACCCTTGGATTCTACAGGGGAACACCTGCAAGCATGTGCTTATGGTTGTTGAACTAACAAAAAGAGTATCTGATGATGTAGTAGTGTTCCTTGGTAAGTGAATATCATTTCGAAGTTCTTCAATTTATGCAAGAAAATTCTTTTTTCCTATTTTAATTGCTTTATACAAGTTTCACATGTGTTGCAATGTAGATGACGAATGCATACCCATTGATAGTGGGACACTATTGAAGGAGACACCTACAGATGGGGGGTCCAAGAAAACACAATTAATGTTCTTACCCCTACACAAGCTCCTCCTATTAGTGATTATCATGCTATACATATGCAAATATTATCAATTTGAAATGATTCAAAATCTTGAAGAAAGTGATATGTACATTGCCACAGTCTCATAAATAGGTAGAATCATATGCATGATGTGTGGAGAGGTTCATAATAGATCTGAAATAATTGAATGCATTTTAGTTTTATTTCATTCAACATTCTAATCTAGCAAAAACTAGCACTCTTTGCATGCATTCACGGTTTAGTGTAATTAGGGATCATGCTCAATGTGCAACACATCGTAGGTAATCTACTACACAACTCTTGGACAACCCAACTCCCCTCTCTAACATGTTTCAATTACAAATTGTATTAGAATGAAAAGGAAGGGAAATATGAAATCCGAGATATCAGGTAGACCAAGTATGGATAGGTCTGAGGAAATTCCATCTAATATGGGTGAGTATCACAAAACCAAATATAATTTCTATTTTGTAACATGAATGGTAGTTTTTTTCTCATTTAATGATTTCTACCACCTGCTATAATTTCTTATTTTTTTATATTTTACTTTAGCATTACAATTCCCCTTAAGAAGTTGTCGTTGATGATTGTCTTTCACTAGTACAATGGGACTCGAAGGCATGATTTGGATTTAACAAATATCGATAGGTATGCTAATTTTTACAAAGATGAGTTATGATTACCTGCTTGCATGAAACACTTCAAATATGATGACAAGCTGGTGTGGCCCAACCTACGTTGAATCTACTACCTTCCTAAGAGTTAGTAAGGAGTATACAAACATACTTTAATGAAAACCTATCTATAGGTAAGTATTCCCTTTTCCTTCTCCTTTCAACTTTTTTTTCTAACTACCTCTTTTTCTTCTTTGTTGGTAAACTATTTTGAACATAAGTAGATATTTAGTGTAAAGGTAAATATTTCTCCCACACAAAGTTCATGATCTAGTAATAGTAATTTTAGTTACTTTCCTTCTTTAAAATGGAGAAACATGAGATGAAAGTACTTTAGATTAGTACAAAAAAATATATCAATGATTGCCTATCTTCTCTTCCTTGCTATATCTATTTTTGTACATCTAACATCGAGTTGTGAAAGTACTTTTCTATCTAATAAAATACATGTTTCCATAACACATTGTGTTTTCTAACTTACACTTCAAAGGATTTGGAATACACATTGTGTTTTGTAACGAACACTATCATATATATTGCATTTCTTAGATATTTGTAGCCATTTGACTAACCATATCTTCATGTATACTTTTATTTGCGGGTGAAGTTTTGTTCCTTCATTTGTGGGGAGATATCCTCCATTTGAATTTTTCTAGAAACATTTCTAGTAAGGTTGATCAATGATATTTGTTGAAAATATTTGTTACTAGGTGCAAAAAAATTGATATACATTGCATTAACTAATAATTTTTATATGCTTTCTATGTTGTACTTTATAGTTTTCCATATCCTCAGACAACTATGGACAGAACAAAGAAAGGAAAGGAATAAATAGTTTTCATCGCGATAACTACACAACAAAGGAAATTTCATTTTTTTTTCTAGTCTATTGTCTCCTCTATTTCTAATATAAAGTAAGAAGGTATGTTGTTTGAAAATTCACTCTTTCCTACCCTTAATTTTGTAGATTGTTCGCTATTAAAACCAAGCATAGTGAAGAGATCGATGCATTTCTAAACTTTCCAATTCCCATACAAGAAATGGCAGTCCTCCATTTCATTGACAAGGAAAAGTTTTGGTATGGTTGGGGATTGAGTGCACCAACACAATGTTCAACCCCTATAAAATTTGACATTGAAATCAATGCTTGCCATTGGTTCTCCATTGCCCATGAGGGGGGATGGGAAGGTTGATAATGTAAATTTGTTTCTTCTCTTCTGGCCCCACTTTTACCCTCACCTTTTGGTTTCTTACACTACTACAATAAAAGTGAAATGGCAGAAAAATTATTGTGGTGATGGAAAATCACGCCATAGATTATGTCACCAATTATTTTCCTATGAATTGATTGGTGATGGACTATATTGAGCTCTTAACTAGATGTTATAGTAATGGAAAGAGAAAAACATTTAAAATGATATTATTAAGGCAATAAGAAATAGTGTAATTGAAAAACCCTTTTTGTAAACTGATTAGATTCCATGTGTAATTTATGTCTTCGTCATTTTGTATGTGTTCATTGTAGGGAAAGCAAAGGTGCAGAATCACTTTCCTAACGAAAATTCTAAGAAGAGAATGTGGATAACGGTTCAAATTTCAAATTACAGTACACTAAAGATGCACATTAACAAGAACATATTAGAACAAATTAAGACAACACAGAGTAGACGCCAGCGTTTATGTGGGAAAACCCTTTCGGGAAAAAAACCCACCACACCAAGAAAAAACTCTTTGTATTACAGTGAAGAAGATTCACATACAAAGTTATAGTTTCCCCCTCTTAGATGTCTACTTGCAACATACAATTCATGCAACATTACAATTCCTCATCAATCTTGTTCTCTCACAAAACTCTACAATTTTTTATCACTGTTTCAATGTATTACACTGTAATGTCCCCTTTTTAGTGTAACTATGACTGTGGATGGTTTAGCCTATTCCTGACCCTCGTAGGCTAGAGCAGATGGTTAGGGGGTCTTATTTGGAAGTATTCAGTATGGCTTCACCTCCAATGATTAGTGAGAGTTCAGATTTGACCTTCGTTGGACTCAGTTTGGCACACTTACTATTTATAGTAAGTGACTATTTCAGGACAGTTAGGGTTTCTATCTATGGCAGGGCACCTGAACAAACTTCATTTGCAGTGCCAATCCTTTACACCATTGGTTTGATCAGATAATGAGGAATTTACTATTTATAGTAAATCAATGGTTGATAGAGAGGGACCCTTACTATTTTTAGTAAGGCAATTGGATGCACAATGGATACAGTGGTTAACTCCTTGGTTCAGACGAAATCAAGAAATAATGAGTATTTATGGAGTTATGTTATTTTAATTATTAATAAAGTAATACTTTATTAATAATTAAATATAAAGTGTAATTATAATGAGAAATGGGGGGCCAAGACCCTCATTTAAGTGATTCTTAAAGTGACTAAGGAATAATTAAAATATTTAAATGTTATTATAAAGTTATAATGTAACTTTATAATAATAAAGTCACTTTAATTTTATAAAGTGCGTTAAGTGAAAATTAAAAGTGGGAATATATCTTTTATCCCACATTGTCCAGGAACATGTTTGAGCTCTCACAAGAAAAGAATAAAAGGGACTTAAGAGCTCATTCTCAGGCATCGAGATCTGATATTGATATTTGACAATTCATCTTGTGGAGCCAAGGGTTTCTGCAGATTTCTTCTTGATCATAGGAAACAAAAACTTCCTATTGATAGCATAACCGAGGGAGTGAAATATCTTTTGAAGGGTTGCAATTGAGGAGAGGATAATTCAGTCTTTTCACTTGTGCTCAAAATTGTGGCCAAGGGCCAATTTTTCTATTGATTTGGAGATTCGATTTGAGACAATAATTGGAGAGCTTATGTTTAATCGATTTTTCATTGAGAGGCTGGGTTAATATCTTGTACAATCAAATTGGTTTATCGAATGTTTTTAGACATCCATATCAGCTTATAGGTGCCATGAATTTTCTTATTCTTCACTCCTTTGGCATCGATTTTCTCATAGTATTGCTGCATATCATCCCTTGAGGGTCCGAGTTGATTTCACAAGAATCTTGCAGGAATTTAAAGGCAACCACAAATTTTTTTAGAGTTATGATCATTGAAATAGGGGCACCCAAGTTAGAAGGTGCGATCTTCATCAAGGAGGAGAAATAAATTCTGATAAAATTCCAGAAGCTTGGTTAGGGCATAATAAGGATAGATGTTGGTTGTTTGAAGGCATAACCATTGGGCATTGAGAGAATAGAACCAATCTTCCTAGGTAGCCATCAAAATTTCTAGGTTCTCATTGTATTGCAATAGATTTAAGTTTTCATGATAAGTTTTCAATTCTGACTTAATCACCATTCATTGGCATTGTAATTTGGAGTAGTTGCAACTTCATTTCTATCATCTAGCTAGGATTGCTGCTATAACTGTCTTCAAAATTTAGACTTGGCATTGTTTGTTATTTCTATTGTAAAGCCAAGAGTCTTGGATAGTGCACCAAAATTGTAGTGGAAAGAACATTTGAATAAAGGAGTCTTAAGCTACATACTTTCTATTTGTTGTAATGTCAATCTTTGAAGTGTTCTTTTCCAGCATATGAGTTTTGTATACCAATTGTTTGTTAAAATGCCAGTTGGCTATAGATGCTTAGTTTGCATATAGAAGTCATTTATGTGCATTGTAATAGATGAAAATAAGTCATTGATGCATTTAGAATATAGCTTAGACATTATATTGTTGATTTTCAAGAAATTAGAATGCTTGTCTTAACTTTTCAAGCTAATATATAAGACTAAAATCATAGACCAACAAGCATTCAGTTTGCATCAGAAGTGTTTGAAAAAATACCTTGAGCCTATATTCAACAATTTGAGGGAAGAACTAGGAAGGTTCATTATAGTGGTATCAGAATGGTTTCCTGCCAACCTATTGGGTAAGTTTTGAAACTGCAGTTTAGAAGTTTTTGTTGAACAACATGGCTATTTCCCAGAAGCAGTGGGACAAGAATATGAAAAATCTTAAACAAAGCTTGAAAGAGTCAGAAGAAATAAATAAATTGGTTTTAGACCCTACAACCTTAGAGCAGCAAGGTATATGGTATCCATGTTTAGGTCTACATCACAAAACGAAGAGAAGAAGGAACAAGAGGTCACTACAGTATCTAGAAGCCTCTACGATAAATTCTCAGCAATTAATGACCAACATACAACTGATCCTTTGGAGAGATAAATCCAAACCATGGAAGAAAAAGTGTATGAGGATAAGGCTTCCACAACACCTTCTGAGACATCCTATGAGATACATAGCGACAATACCTTAGATGTTGGTGTGTGCACTAGTGACAACACACATGATGGTGTTGATTATGAGGGAAGTGATGTTGATTTAGCCTCATGCTATAGTTCAAATTTGGATGGAGAGAAAGAGGTGGTTCAGGAGATGGAACGTGAGATGTATGGTTTTGATCAGTTTGGAGGTGTTGTTCAGTTTGTGAACAATCCTTTGTTCGAGGCAGACACTACTATGGCCTATAATAATCTGCTTTATGAGCTGGATGTTGATCACACTCTAGACCCTAAACTTGAGTTGAGTAGCAACATAGATGTTTGGAGTCCTGCTAGTGCATCAGGATGTCAGATGCAACTCATAGAGGAGTTTGTTGATGTGTACACGATGCAAAGCACATATAGTTTCACGTTTGATCCACATGTACATGACTTGTTTCAGGTGCACAGTTCTGATATGCACGTGCTTGACATGTTGGATGACATCATATCTCATGCAGTTATAGGGAGCAAGTGTTTCCAGTAGTTTGAATTGCTTCCTTATGAGTTTCTCTCTTCTGTGACAGATGGTATTGAGGTTGACAGGGTACAACATGATGATCTAACCTCTTTCCAGGAAGTAGATGGCATTCATATTAGAGATTGCGTGTTTGGCAGATCTTCTACCTGATTCTCTCATGATGATTATTATTTGATTTAGGACTTGGAGACTTGTTGCATTTTGGAGATATGGGGTATTAGAGTGGTACAATGAGAAGCAATAGGTATTGGCTTTCTAACAATGTGGTTGCATTAGATTTACCATCACAGTTTTGGGATTGAGATGATTCAGTAGGTTGTGCTAATGCAGGTGTTACAGAGGTTGTTTGGTGATTGTAGAGACATTACACAGATCTACCCTTGGGATCCTGGTAGAATTGTGTTTTACTTTGCTCCTGAGATTGCTTGGGGACAAGCAATTTCAGGGAGGGCATACTGTAATGTCCCCTTTTTAGCGTAACCATGACTGTGGATGGTTTAGCTTATTCCTGACCCTCATAGGCTAGAGTAGATGTTTAGGGGGTCTTATTCGGCAATATTTGGTATGGCTTCGCCTCCAGTGATCAATGAGAGCTCAGATCTGACCTTCGTTGGACTCAGTTTGGCACACTTACTATTTATAGTAAGTGACTATTTCAGGACAGTCAGGGTTTCTATCTATGGTAGGGCACCTGAAAAGGCTTCGATTGTAGTGCCAATCCTTTACACCATTGGTTTGATCAAATAATGAGGGATTTACTATTTATAGTAAATCAGTGGTTGATAGAGAGGGACCCTTACTATTTTTAGTAAGGCAGTTGGATGCACAGTGGATGCAATGGTTAACTCCTTGGTTCAGATGGAATCGAGAAATAATGAGTGTTTATGGAGTTATGTTATTTTAATTATTAATAAAGTAATACTTTATTAATAATTAAATATAAAGTGCAATTATAATGAGAAATGGGGCCAAGACCCTCATTTAAGTGATTCTTAAAGTGACTAAGGAATAATTAAAATATTTAAATGTTATTATAAAGTTATAATGTAACTTTATAATAATAAAGTCACTTTAATTTTATAAAGTGCGTTAAGTGAAAATTAAAAGTGGGAATATATCTTTTATCCCACATTGGCCAAGAAAGTGTTTGAGCTCTCACAAGAAAAGAATAAAAGGGACTTAATAGCTCATTCTCAAGCATCTAGATTTGATATTGATATTTGCCAATTCATCTTATGGAGCCAAGGGTTTCTGCAGGTTTCTTCTTGATCATAGGAAACACAAACTTCATATTGATAGCATAACTGAGGGAGTGAAATATCTCTTGAAGGGTTGCAATTGAGGAGAGGATAATTCAGTCCTTTCACTTGTGCTCAAAATTTTGGCCAAGGGCCAATTTTTCCATTGAATTGGAGATTCGATTTGAGACAATAATTGGAGAGCTTATGTTTAATCAATTTTTCATTGAGAGGTTGGGTTAATATCTCGCACAATCAGATTGGTTTATCAAATGTTTTCAGACATCCATATTAGCTTATAGGTGCCACAAATTTGCTCATTATTCACTCCTTTGGCATCGATTTTCTCATAGTATTGATGCATATCATCCCTTGATGGTCTAAGTTGATTTCACTAGCATTTTGGAGGAATTTAAAGGCATACATGAATTTTTTTTAGAGTTCTGATCATTGAAACAGGGGTGCCCAAGTTAGAAGGTGCGATCTTCATGAAAGAGGAGAAATAAATTCTAATGAAATTCCAAAAGCTTGGTCAAGGCATAAGAATGATAGATGCTAGTTGTTTGAAGGCATAACCATTGGGCATTGAGAGAATCAAACCAATCTTCCCAGGAAGCCATGAAAATTTCCAGGTTTTCATTGTATTGCATTATATTTAAGTTTTCATGATAATTTTTCAATACTGACTTAATCACCATTCATTGGCATTGTAATTTGGAGTAGTTGCAACTTCATTTCTATCATCTAGGATTGCTTCTATAAGTGTCTTTAGAATTCAAACTTGGCATTGTTTGGTATTTCTATTGTAAATCCAAGAGTCTTGGCTAGTGCACCAAGATTGTAGTGGAAAGAACATTTGAATAAAGGAGTCTTAAGTTGCATACAATCTATTTGTTGTAATGTCAATCTTTGAAGTGTTCTTTTCCAGCATATGAGTTTGTATACCAACTATTTGTTAAAATGCCAGTTGGCTGTAGATAATTAGTTTGCATATAGAAGTCATTTATGTGCATTGTAATAGATGAAAATAAGTCATTGATGCATTTAGAATATAGCTTAGACATTATAATGTTGATTTTCAAGCAATTAGAATGCTTGTCTTAACTTTTCAAGCCAATATATAAGACTGAAATCACAGACCAACAAGCATTCAGTTTGCATTAGAAGTGTTTGACAAAATACCTTGACCCTATATTCATCAATTTAAGGGCAGAACTAGGAAGGTTCAATATAGTGGCATCAGAGCGGTTTCCTGCCAACCTGTTGGGTAAGTTTCAACTGCAGTTTAGAAGTTTTTGTTGAACAACATGGATATTTCCTAGAAGCAGTGGGACAAGAATATGAAAAATCTTAAACAAAGCTTGAAAGAGTTGGAATAAATAAATAAATTGGTTTCAGACCCTACAACCTTAGACATAGCAACAAGGTATATGGCATCCATCTTCAGGTCTACATCACAAAACGAAGAGAAGAAGGAACAAGAGGTCACTACAGTATCTACAAGCCTCTACAATAAATTCTCAACAATTAATGACCAACATACATCTGATCCTTTGGAGAGAAAAATCCAAACCTTGGAAGATGAAGTGTATGAGGATATGGCTTCTACAACACCTTCTGAGACATCCTATGAGATACATAGCGACGATACCTTAGATGTTGGTGTGTGCTCTGATGACAACACACATGATGTTGCCGATTATGAGGGAAGTGATGTTGATTCAACCTCATGCTATAGTTCGGATTTGGATGGAGAGAAAGAGGTGGTTCAAGAGATGGAACATGAGATGTATGGTTCTGATCAATTTTCAAGTGTTATTCATTTTGTGAACAATCCTTTGTTCGAGGCAGACACTACTATGGTCTATGATAATCTGCTTTTTGAGCTGGATGTTGATTGCACTCTAGACCCTAGTCTTGAGTTGAGTAGCGATAGAGATGTTTGGAGTCCTAATAGTGCATTGGGATGTCAGTCACAACTCATAGAGGAGTTTGTTGATGTGTACACGGTGTGGAGAACATACAGTTTCATGTTTGATCCACATGTACATGACTTGTTTCAGGTGCATAGTTTTGATATGCACATGCTCGACATGTTGGATGATAGCATATCTCGTGTAGTTATAGGGAGCAAGTGTTTCCAACAGTTTGACTTGCTTCCTTATGAGTTTCTCTCTCCTGTGACAGATGGTATTGAGGTTGACAAGGTACAATATGATGATCTAGCCTCTTTCTAGGGTAGATGGCATTCATATTGGAGATTGCGTGTTTGGAAGATCTTCTACCTAGTTCTCTCATGATGATTATTATTTGATTTAGGACTTGGAGAATTGTTGCGTTTTGGAGATACGAGGTATCAAGTGGCACAATGGGAAGCGATAGGCATTGGCTTTCCAACAATGTGGTTGCATCAGATTCACCATCACAGTTTTTGGATTGAGATGATTCAACAGGTTGTGCTAATGTTGGTGTTATAGAGGCTGTTTGGTGATTGCAGGGACATTACACAGATCTACCCTTGGGATTCAGATGGACTTGTGTTTTACTTTGCTCCTGAGATTGCTTGGGGACAAGCAATTTCAGGGAGGGTGGACTGTAATGTCCCCTTTTTAGTGTAACCATGACTATGGATGGTTTAGCCTATGCTCGATCCTCGTAGGCTAGATTAGATGGTTAGGGGGTCTTATTTGGTAGTATTTGGTATGGCTTCACCTCTAGTGATCAATGAGAGTTCAGATATAACCTTCGTTGAACTTAGTTTGGCACACTTACTATTTATAGTAAGTGACTATTTCAAGACAATCAAGGTTTCTATCTATGGTAGGGCACCTGAATAGGCTTCATTTGTAGTGCTAATCCTTTACACCATTGGTTTGATCAAATAATGATGGATTTACTATTTATAGTAAATCAGTGGTTGATAGAGAGGGACCCTTACTATTTTTAGTAAGGCAGTTGTATGTGCAGTGGATGCAGTGGTTAACTCCTTGGTTTAGACGAAATCAAGAAATGATGAGTATTTATGGAGTTATGTTATTTTAATTATTAATAAAGTAATACTTTATTAATAATTAAATATAAAGTGCAATTATAATGAGAAATGGGGCCATGACCCTCATTTAAGAGATTCTTAAAGTGACTAAGGAATAATTAAAATATTTAAATGTTATTATAAAGTTATTATGTAACTTTATAATAATAAAGTCACTTTAACTTTATAAAGTGCGTTAAGTGAAAATTAAAAGTGGGAATATATCTTTTATCCCACAATGGCTAGGAAAGTGTTTGAGCTCTCACAAGAAAAGAATAAAAGGGACTTAAGAGCTCATTCTCAGGCATCCAGATTTGATATTGATATTTGACAATTCATCTTGTGGAGCCAAGGGTTTTGCAGATTTCTTCTTGATCATAGGAAACAAAAACTTCCTATTAATAGCATAACTAAGGGAGTGAAATATCTCTTGAAGGGTTTCAATTGAGGAGAGGATAATTTAGTCCTTTCACTTGTGCTCAAAATTGTGGCCAAGGGCCAATTTTTCCATTGATTTGGAGATTCAATTTGAGACAATAATTGGAGAGCTTGTGTTTCATCGAATTTTCATTGAGAGGCTAGGTTAATATCTTGCACAATCAGACTGGTTTATCAGATGTTTTTAGACATCCATATCAGCTTATAGGTGCCACAAATTTGCTTATTCTTCACTCCTTTGGCATCAATTTTCTTGTAGTATTGCTGCATATCATCCATTAAGGGTCTGAGTTGATTTCACTAGCATTTTGGAGGAATTTAAAGGCAACCATGAATTGTTTTAGAGTTCTAGTCATTAAAATAGGGGCGCCCAAGTTAGAAGTTGTGATCTTCATCAAGGAGATGAAATAAATTCTGATAAAATTCCAAAAGCTTGGTTAGGGCATAAGAAGGATAGACGCTGGTTGTTTGAGGGGATAACCATTGGGCATTGAGAGAATCGAACCAATCTTCCCAGGAAACCATCAAAATTTCCAGGTTCTCATTGTATTGCATTAGATTTAAGTTTTGATGATAAATTTTCAATGTTGACTTAATCAACATTCATTGGCATTGTAATTTGGAGTAGTTTCAACTTCATTTCTATCATCTAGGATTTCTGCTATAAGTGTCTTCAAAATTCTGACTTGGAATTGTTTGGTATTTCTATTTTAAAGCCAAGAGTCTTGGCTAGTGCACCAACATTGTAGTGGAAGGAACATTTGAATAAAGGAGTCTTAAGTTGCATATAATCTATTTGTTGTAATGTCAATCTTTAAAGTGTTCTTTTCCAGCATATGAGTTTGTACATTCCAACTGTTTATTAAAATGCCAGTTGGATGTAGATGCTTAGTTTGCATATAGAAGTCATTTATGTGCATTGTAATAGATGAAAGTAAGTCATTGATGCATTTAGAATCTAGTTTAGACATTATAATGTTGATTTTCAAGCAATTAGAATGCTTGTATTAACTTTTTAAGCCAATAAATAAGACTAAAATCACAAACCAACAAGCATTCAGTTTGCATAAGAAGTGTTTGACAAAATACCTTGAGCCTATATTCAACAATTTGAGGGAAAAAATAGGAAGGTTCATTACATACACATATAGCAATCTTCTTCTATTCGAATTCCAATCAATTCATCTACATCACCAGACCCATGTTGTTACAGTAGACAAATTGCTACTCAACAGTTTCTTTATCGGGCCATCAGTGAGACAAGCTTCAACCTCTTGCCGATCTATTTGAGTCACATCGACGAGTGGAATTCCCACCAAATCAAACGATCATCAGAGTATCGTTGAGACAAAAGACCATGTCTCACCAATCACTCATTATCACACCGATATGAGTCTATCACTGCACACTTCGTTCAAGTCCATCACCACATCGGGAAGAGTCCATATCACCTCCCACTGATATGAGTAAGTCCTGCTGACAATACTTCAAGTGGTCCCCACTGTCTCTAGCTTGACATCACATCACCACCAGTCAACTGTCTTTAGGTATCGGGCCATTGGGGGGACTCAAGTTAGAGTCCTACTGATGGAACATAGTTCCATCAATGACACTTCCCTTTACATCATAAGCTCAAGTCCCACTATAGCCATCGGTCCATCGCTTAGACTGCTGCTAGAGTCCTGCTGACAGTAAGGTATCACACTAATAGAACAAGTTGCCAAGTTGAGAGTAACTTGAACTTCAGAACCTTCAATCAAAGGTTAGGAATTTTCCAAAATCCATGACATGGCGATAATGAGCCTGGTGAAAACATGACGACTCATCGGACCATCATTGGGACAAAGAACAAGGTCCCGTCGATAGAGCACTATCAGGCCAATGAAGAAAGGAAATACAAACCAAGAAGGGATATTCAACCAGTAAGTTTGAGGCACCATTTCCAACATCCATTTTTCAAAAATGAATGCTAAAAATGATGCATATTGTATATTTGTGTATAGGCGTGAGCGTGAATTTGCACCCCCCTTGCAAGTTCCCCCTTTTCACCCTTCACCTTAGAAAAATAAAACCCCACAATGTAATTCCACATCCTCTATTCGTATTCCATCCACTTAGCGCTTGTCTGTAGTGTCAATGGGGGAATTTCTATCAGGGATGCATGTGCAGTGCGTTGTCGTACTGACATGATTCTTGCCTCTAAAATTTGTAGAGGCGTTACACTCGCCATTAGGGACGAAGTGTAACATATTTGCACTTCTCAAATGACCTTTGAACAAATCTTTCCCTCCTAAATCACCTTCAAATGACTATCTCTCATTCTCATTCATTCTCTCCGAACATTCTTGAAAATTCTCATGCTTCTACATCACTCTTGCGCACATTCTTGCAACTTTGTGGCTACTTGCTGCACTATCAACTCTTCCATCCCAACATCACAACATTCTTCACATCTACCACAAAAGCTACAACTTGGTGTCTTGCAAGACTTCCTTCGACATCATTGCAACCACGTCGACTTTTCCACGGTTGTAGACTTGCATTCCTCTCTCATTGGCCTTGAGTGCCTCTAGTTGAGGGTGGTATTATTTGATTACTATTGCATTGTTGTTGAGTTTGAGTAGCATAGTGTTTCTTGTAGTGTTTGATATCCTTTCCTTTCCAACATACTTCTTTATCGCACTTCTATTTATCTATCTATTTGGTTGTCCATGGAGGTGGAAACACCAAAATGGGGGTTTGACATCCGACAAGCCCCGAAACAACCCAAATATTTTTCCCCATTCTTATGTGTGTACGTATTGTTTGTGTGGAGCTTGTAGGAGAACTAGAATTTTCATGAGTTGAATTCTTACCCTTCTTGTTCTTATCATTTCTCATAGCATCTCTCTTAATATTTTAGTTATTCTATCATTTCTTTCTTTCATCATCACCTCAAACTTCAGTAGCAAAGAGGCTCTGTTAGTAGGTAATTATGACTATCCTTTTTCACTGTTTGTTCGTATGAATGATAACACACTTGTGAGATGCCAATGCACCACACTGTCATCCTTGTTGCGTGTTGTTGTCCTCTAGTAGAGAGTTGATAGAGTCACAGTTTTGGTTCCAGAAACCTTCTTGCTTAGTCCAAACATAGCTTTCAAGTCAGTAGATTGATAGAGGCACTAAGAGTGCTCTTCATTCTCTACCTTAAACATCATAGCACTATCCTAAACATTTTTTGAACTTGAGGTAGATCAGGGAAGCCTTCTGCTCTTGGCTCTCTGTGACTTGGAGTCTTAGAGTTGTCGGTCCCCCTCTACATTTTGGTGAACCTGACGTAAACAATGTCTATCCATTCCTTTATGTTGAGACTCTCTCCCTAACACTCAACAACTGTTGTGGACTTGGGTGTTGTGGGGTTTTATGAGCATAAAAACCTAGTCTACGACCTCCGAGTATGTTGTTAGAAGAAGTTTGCAACACTTGCAAATGGATATGATGAAGGTCACTTCCAACTTTACCATACACTTTACTACCAGTTGTTTTTCTCAAGAGGGGGTTTCAACAGTTGAGATGGGTTTCATTGACGAGACCACTCATGAACCCACTCCTCCAACATCCCCTACAACCTTGTCCATGGATGAGGATGATGCTGCACACATTCCTACGAAACACCTTATGGCATTAGATAGAAGATTTTTAGATCTCAAAAATCACTTGGATAAATTACCAAATATTGCAAGAGTCACTAGGCTTGTTAATGAGGTGAGATACATGTTATGAAATGATCAGATGGGAATGTAATTCTTACATGGCCTCATCGATCTAATTGAAGCATATATCCCTTCGTATAACACTAGATCAGGTACTACTCAAGAGATGGTACTCGATGCCTATGAGAGACAAATAAGTGTCTCGATGGCTACAATGTCTGTATGCATGGCCGAAACATGCCCTTCGATCAACGTTTCCTCTGCTCCTCAAACATCCCACATAATCAATGCGAGTAGAATACCCCTTGGCTTTAGCTTCATTCCTCCTAGTGTTTGTGGTGGTAGGGGATCTGGTGGAATGAGTGGTGGTGGTTTTGGTAGTGGTGGTGGCATTGGCAGTGGTGCCGGTGGTGGTCATAATGGTGGCTTTGGCGGTGGTCACAATAGTGGCACCGGTGGTGGCTTTGGTGGGGGCCATGGTGGCGGTCATGATAGTGGTCACAATGGAGGCTTCGGTAGGGGCTTGGGAGGCAGTTCCAAAGGTGGCCCTGGTGGTGGCTTTGCTAGTCCTACATCATTGAATGACCCTATTTTGAATGCTTTGCTTCAAAACATGGGTTAGATGTAAAACCACTTAGCAAGCCTGTCCCAGGCTTCTACTCAACCCATCTTCCAGCCTTTCTTTTGACACAACCCCCTATTTGTAGCAATCTTAAACACTCCTTTTCCCTCAAGGAATGGAGATTCCTAAGTTTGAGAAATATAGTGGTAAAAGAGATCCTCAAACACACACGTATTTGAGTTTAATGTGATGTGTACGATTTATTTCACCATGATGCATTGATGGCTAAACAATTTCCTTGATCTCTCAAGGATACATCACTAGAGTGGTACTGTTCCTTTCCTGAAAATTCTATATTCTCATTTGATCAATTGGTTAATCAATTTCTCCGATAATTCCATGCTAACATCAGTCCGAAGATGACCTTCTTGGATCTCGTCTGATGTAAGTAGGGAGAGAACGAGAATATCACTAATTTCATTATGTGATACCAAGTACTCTTTTCACAAATCTCTTACCCGCTATCTGACTTGGATGTACAAAAGGTATTCATAGGAAATTTGCAATGATCTTGGTAGGAGAAATTTTCCTTGATGAAATATCATTCTTTTGCACACCTATGTGCCGCACTGTGGGAGTATCATCTGACAGTTGTTCAGTTTGGGGGATCCTCCTCACACTCTTGTTTTGAAGGAAGATCTATAGTATCAATTTTAGGGAAAGGAAATTCTATTGCAAATGTAGTCACCATGACTAACGATCGAGGCCTTAGGCGCAACAGACAATTTACAGAATTATCTAAGTCTTATTCTTCTATTCTACAAAAGTTGTTGAAGGATAAGATTATAACATTGGAAAATCCTTGACCTTTGAAGGATCCTTATCCCGATTGGTACGATGGAAACACGTTATGCCAGTACCATCGTGTCCATGAGCATGATATCTAACGTTGCATGCACTTGCATCATGAGATACAGGACCACATTGATGACGATACCATCTGTCTCAATGGTAAGAAGAAAAATACAAACAAGTTAGTGGCAAAGGAAAATAGTGAGTTGTAGATATATACAGACCTGCTTCTGTCTCACTCTATGAACTTAATTATTGATCCTTTTGATGCTTCTCTTAAGGTCTCAACATACGTAAATATGGTCTCGATTACTCCTACTCCTCCCCCTCAACTTGCAATTGGTTCGCCAGATGTAATTTTCACCTCGCAGGACTTACCCATGAATAAGAAAGCCTCTCCCCTATACATTCCCGCTCACCTCAATGGAAAGATTGTGATAGGGGTCTTATTCGACCCCACAAGTTGAGTGAATGTTATCATAGAAGAGACTCTTTTGCTAAATTATTTACAGAGGGAGGAACATGAGAAGACAAAAACTACTAGACGTAAACATGACAGTCTCTCTTACTTTGTACAGTTCTATAACTCTTTTCGCTCTAATGGGATCTAGGGCTGTGGATACTACTTTTGATGTCATTTTGGAATTTGATTTGTTCACGGTGAAGTTGGGAATCCATTGGCTAGCTTCCATGAATGAAATTGCTTATGTTATTCACAAATGTCTGAAGTTCTCTCATGAAGGTGTTGTGCATGTTGTGCATGACATTGGGTATCAGCTGTTGGCATCCTGTGGGGTTTATTCCTTGGATCATTTTTGGCTTGCCCTGATTGGTCCACTTCATCCTAGAACAAACCTGCTTTATCAAAACTATGTTAAGTACAAAACTGGGGGCAAGGTGCAGCTGAAGATGACTCATCCTATAGCATGACAACAAGTTTCCTCCTCCTCCCGAGTCTTGTCTGCACTCAGGTTCCTTCTTCTTCTTCTCCTGCTATCCCACTTGTTGCTTCCTCTCACCTTACTGTGGCATCATCGACTTCCACTCCTATGTGTTTGTTGGGGAGTCCGATGGTGCCCACTTGGCGAAAGCCCAAGTATCCAACATTTGAACTTCCTATCTTACCCACAGTGCCTTGGGCCATTTTGTATGGTAAGGGGAAGGGTCCCTATGGAGCATCTTCTATGTCAACCTCTGCGACCTCCTATTGCTCGTACCTCTAAGGTAGTGAATGGGAAGAGGCCTGTCATCAAGGCGCTCAAGCCTGTTCCTCTCGTTGTTGTTGCATCATCTTCTCCATCTCTTCCTTCTGTTCTCGTCCAAGAGTCCCTCCCTTCATCAAAAAAATGACTGTGATGGATACTTGGATGGATAAATGGGAGTCTTTCATCCATTCTTAGGCTACAGCCTCTAGCTCCCAGAGTCATAGAAATTTCCTTGCGCATGAGTGCAAGCGTCAGAGAAAGGCTCTGGTCGCTAAGCAAGCCGCATTGCAGAAGAAGGAAGGGGAACCAACAACTCTCACTTCAATATATTTTGATGTGTCCTCCTCTTCCACTCTTCCTACTTCAGTTCCCTCAGCCTTAGTCTTGCTCTTGGCTTCCCCTGTGAGTGTGAATGATCCTCACTAAAAGAGGGTGTAGGTATTCATTGCTCCTTTGATTGAGTCTCCCCTTTCGATGTTGCTTCCAAACATCCCGCCCTTTTAAAAAAACCATGGACATGTTGAATACCTCAGTGGTTTCCTTTGTGGTTTTCTCCTCTTCCTTCATTCCCTTTACTTCATCTTTGGGGATTTCATATCCTCTGATTAAGCAAAAGATGGAGGACGACCCTGCTAGCAATGGGGGTTGGAAGAAGGATTCACCTTCTTTAGAGGGTGGTTCTGCGTTGGCTTGCACCATCCTAGTGACAGAGGTAGCCCTGACATCCTTAGAGTTTTTCATTACTCCCAAATCATTCGGTGGGCCTAGTAGTGGATCTTGGGTGCTACCTCCATTTCCCACTGAGTTGACGCATGACACTCCTGTCTGCCTCCTACAATGATTCAACAACTAGGCCTTTACAACCATGATTCAATGATTGGGAATCTAACCTAAATAGCTATTTCAATCATCATGCAGGTGCATTTAACTTTTCAACCCAGGGACGTGAACTTGAAATGGGTCAACACAGTATGTGCACTAGAAACCCAAAGTAGCCATTTTCATTCTATAGTTAAGAAAGACACAATGCTGAAAGTAAATTGCTTAGAAAGGAATAACATGAATGCTAACCATCAATAAAAAATAACACCAAGCTGAAATTAATGACAAATGAAAATCCGAGCAAACAAGTAGAGCACTACTCTGTCTGCTTTGGCTATAGGAACAATCACAAAATGGAATTCTAGTGGCTGCAGGAACAGTCGGTGCCAGATTTTTAACTAATTACTAAACAACAAGTAATACTAAATTAATAATAAAATAAATGATAGATTACTCATCAAGTGGCCCCCCTTGGATAAGTATCCTCTAAGACTAATGAAACCTTAGATGCTCGAACTCAAAAAATTATTTCATTCACTATAAATCATGAGTACAAAAGAGTAATATATCTGTATTGCTGAAGAATACAAGTACAATATCAAATCGTGCAACCTTAAAAAAAGGAGCATCTGATCCTTATTTATACTATCAACTAAACAAGGCAATCAACTCCATGAACTGGGAGAATGCCATTTAGGGAAAATAGAGAAAGTGGGGCGGCGGTTATGCATGCATGAAATCCGGTCAGACATGCAGGCCCAAATGTAGATTTAGCACAATAGTAACACCCACAACTGCTCAACAACATTAAAGTCCACTATAAGGCAGTTATGTTTTGTTTGCATAAGGAATCTCCTACCGCCAACCTCCTTTGACCTTTGAACGATTCCCTTGCTGGACCTTATGGCGCATGCCCAGCTGGCGGTGTCTTCCTCAATTTAGCATCCTCAAATTAAATCTGCATGGCAATGTTAGTACACACAATAATTGTATATCTGTAACCACCTTAAGGAGCATTCATTAACCACATGCAAAATTAATATAGATAGTCCATATAACATGCCATTATAATTAAAGGTTTGTAGAAATAAAAGTAAGCCTAATGTCTATAGTTTGAGAAAATATCATAAAAGTATCAACACTTAACATCAAAGTCCATGATAAATTCAACAATTAAATCACAAAATCTACCCAAAAATGAGACCATAAACTAGACTCATCACTCCCCCCAACCTAAGGTCTTGTTGGTCCTCCATCATGGGAAGGGCTGTTCTTTTGCTTGGTCAATGCTTTGAAATTTGCAACTGACAACTGTCCCACATTAGAGTGTGTTGTGCGTGAATCAAGATCCCAATAGAATCCTCCCAATTTTTCCAATCTGCTCCATCTCTGTTTCTAATGTGAATCGCCCCATGCCACATTAGGATGGGTGGCTAAAAAGTCAGGGGAAGCCAAAATTGCCCCTTTTTCCTTCTAATGTGAATATATCTGTCAATCCTTTTAAGAGTTGCTGCATAGTTCTGGATGGAATGAGGCTCAACCTACTTGAGATCATCAGTTAAGTTGTTCCATCTTTGTGAGAGGTATCTCTTCATGGTTTCCTCTTTTGCTTTTGCCTTTGCATCATATTCACTATAAACTGCTTCTATCCAAGGCATAATCCTATTACCATAGCTAGGTCTCAAAAGAATTATGTGCCATTCCTTTAAAATATCCCTTGGATTCCTTGATTCAGCCTGATGGACAGAGGGATGTTAGACTCCAATTGCTTATAAGCCCCATGTTGTTGTCCCCAACTAATCTCATTTTGTACCCAAGACATAAATGCCCTTAATTGGACATCCCCAACATACAACAACAGATTTGAATCATGGTCTTGAGTTACAACATAATTATGCAAATAAAACTCACACAACAAATTCATTATTTCAGGGGAAGCAATCCGATAAGCATTGAAAAATTCAATAGGGGTCTCAATAGAAGGGTTCAAACTTGAGACAATTCTTGCCAGTCTAAAAGAGAGATATTTCTCCTTCAAATGCAGAGCATAGACCCTTGGAGGGGTCCTACATTCCAAAATCTATGGCACCAAAGCTGCCATATCATCCACCTTCTTCTTCAAGGTGGTAATTTCTACATCTTTATCTTCAATTTCCTCATCTCTCTTTTGAATTTCCTTCTTCAATCTGCATTTTTCCTCCTTCCATTCCTCTTCTCTTCTTTGCAACTCTTTCCATAAATGCATGGCAACCTTTTGCATTGAAAAACCAGGGGGGTTATATACTCCTACCAACATCTTTTCTGGCACTAATGCTAACTGCAAGGATTCAGGCTGTCCCGTCAATTTTGGCTGCAGGGGTACTGATTGTTCTCCCAATTCGGGCTGTTGCTATAGGGAATCTTTCTCCTATTTTGGCTCTTGCTGCAAGACCTCTTGCTCTAGGAAATCTTGATTTTCCTCATACTCTTGATTTTTGACTTGTTCTGTAATATTGGAAAAATCAACCAATTTATGTTTGCTACTGCCTTAAATATATCTTCCTCCTTGACATTCTCTTGCCCCATTGGAGCTTCTATGTCCCCTTGTGATTCTTCTCTAGACTTAGGGCTTTCCCGTGGAGGCATACCAAAGACTGGCCCGATTGGTCTTGCTTTCCTAGGGGGGCTCTCATGTTTTTCTTTGGCTGCAGGATGAACAGTGTCAACCTTTCTCTTCTTAGAGCTTGACACCTCTTTTTCTGCCAACTGCCTTTTTGCTTTTCCTTTTCTCGTTTCTACTTCTCTCTTATGTGCCCTAGTTTTCATTAGAATTCCAAGTGGGACATCATCATCAAAATCTGTGGGAGAACTTTTTTTGTTTGAGTGCTCTATCCCAGAAGAACTAATTTCTATAGTTTCTTCTGCTGCAGGAGGGTTTACACTAGGGCTTGCGCCAGAGGTAGAAGCACGAAGAGTGGCTTCAACCATGCTCAATATCCTACTAGACCTATGGAGTTGAGGTAAAACCCTAGGTTGCAAGTGCTAAGGTCTAATTTGATCAATTTTTATGAATTCTTCCTAGGTCATTCCAAATACATCATGCAAAGACTTCTCAACTAGCATTTTAATCAGACAATGGTGGGAAAAAAAATTGTCCCTACCTTTTTGAGTCTCAGCCACCATGATTGAGAGAAGGTTGTATAACACATTTGGCACATTCATCCTCCTTCCATGCCTCTTATGATTCAAAAGCTTGAAGTGTACATAGTGAAAATTTGACTAGCGACCTTCATAGGTGATATATTTTATGACATAATCAACTATCTGCTTCCATGGCTTAGGAAGAGACATTCTCTTCGTACCCTGTTTATCTATGCTCAATGGAGGGTATTTTGGCTCTGTAAATTTGGCCCTAGTTGATCTGGCATCTCTGGAAGCAGGGTAATTTTCACCATCAACAGGTAACCCTGTAACTTCTGTAATTCTTTCTTCAGTCGCTATGACCTCTAGCCCTTTTACCGTGGCCTTCCCTTCAGACAATGTCTAGGCGAACTCTAGTGCAATGTCTTGATCGAAATCATCCAGCTTCAAGAAGTAGCCAATCCACCCACAATTTCTGAATTCGACTAGGCAGGGTGCATCCTGCAGTAATACATCGTGCACCGTGGGTTCATTTTGAATTAACCCACCTCCCATTGTCTTCAATCAAACAAACACTCTGTGGTTTCCTTCCTGCAATTTTGTCTGAAAATCAAATTCACCTTCCTGCAACACTTGCTAACTTTCCAATGCCAATGTCGACTAGATTTTTCTTTTCTAACTTATCTTTTGTTTGCACCACAACTTGAGATATGACAGGGTCAATAATGGAAAGGAAAGAGTAATAAGGGAAAGCTATAATGGAGAGAAATGGCGGCAATAGTTGGTGTCATCTCACACATACGAGCCGTCCTCTCACTCATATTTCAAATCAACTCAATTTAAATCTTGCTGTCGTAGACCAACATGCACTGACATGTGGGAAAAATATTCACATTTTTTTCCTTCCCCCCCAACCTAATTTTGGGCATGTGTCCACACATGCAGAATGATGATTTGACAGGGTAGGGAATATTGACATGCTATGGTGAATGTCCATACTAACATACAACAATTAAATGAATGCACTTAAAGACAATTAAAATATAGCAATTAATGCGCACATACCTAAATGTGTGGAGGATTCGTTGCAAATATTGTGGAGAAAGTATCGTTCAAATTTTTAGGAAATAAGTTGAGCAATTAATGATGATGAGGTGGGACGAGGTGGAGTGGAATGAAGTGAAGTGATGGAAGAGAGAGAAAGGTGGAAATGGATGGGTGAAGAAATGGACTCCCACGGAAGTGGAAGTCTTTATTATGACAAGTACGTACCTTAATTAGCCAAAAGGAGGGACACTAGGTCCACTTCCTTCAGTTGCAATTGTAGACATCCAAATTTGGACACTTAATTTATCCAAATTTATCACTTTTCATCTAAACATTCTCTTATCTGAGTTAATTAAGTAATATTGCTATTATTTAATTAATACCCTTAATTCTGCCAAATCCCTAAGGTATTTAATTAATAATTAAATACTTTACTCTCTTTAATCCTCCTTTCATCAAATAAATTAAATAAATAATACATTTATTTAATTCCTCACATGTCATTTTCATCTAATCTTAATCCATCTCCTAATCTCTTCATTAGGGATGTGCACATGCCTAATCCTTGATTAGGATGTGTCACATCCTCCAACTTTTGAAAGTTGGCTTCTAATCCTCATTTATCTTCTAATTACTGATTAATTAAGCCTAATCAGTACTTTGGTCAACTCTTCCCATCCCCAAGGAATTTTTAATTCCTTTTTATTCCTCCTAGAATCCCCTTTTCCCATGCATCTTCTAGAACCTTTGACTTGTCACATCAAGTCACATGTGACAAATTCCCACCTTTTGGGAACCTTGTCTTATCCACTAAATTCTTCCAATCATTGTGAATTTAAAATTCACTTTTATTCACCCAAAGTTCTTCCCACCTCCCAATGTACTTGGAAGGTACTTGTCCTTCCTCCACATTATGTACTTCTCTTCCACCTCACTTACACCTCATCTCCTCTTAGCCACTTCACCATCCACATGTCAAGATGTGAGGGCTTGTGAGCTCTCAACCCACCATAGCCCTTCATCTTGACCTTGTTGGATGAATCTCAACCATTGAATTCTCTAGAGAATTCAAATTCTTCTATAAATACCCCCTCCTCAAGGGCATTTGCAACACTTTTCATTTGAGCAACCTTATGCTGTCAATTTGCATTCTCAACCATTCACTATCATTTAGCCATCCACTTTGATCATCTTGCATATTCAATCTTGCGTCTAGCTACATCAAAAACCATCTAAGGAGCACACAAAGTCATCCAAATCAAGGGCCAACCAAGGAGTCTTCAACAACAAGGAAGGTATAATCATTTGCATTTTATTTCATCTATTTTCCTTGTTTATCACTCTTTAGGCTAATCATTGAAGTGTTCTTAGTATTTTTCCACTTGCATTTTTAGTTATTTTGCACATTAGAATAGGGTAAAATTCCAAGGTACACAGCTGTAAGCTTGGGTGTTGCATGCTGAGTGAATTGTTGCAGGAACTCCTCCTTGGAAGTTGGCTTGTGATATAGTCTAAGGCGATGACCATTGACAAACAACTTAAATCTGGCTGGGTCAATAGTAATGAGTTGTACAACTCCATTAGGGAATACTTCAACAACCTCATATGGTCCTAGCCACCTTGTCTGCAATTTTCCTGCATTGTCTTGATATCTTGAATCATAGAGCAGGGCCCAATCTTGTGGTTGGAATTTCTTGTCCTTAATGAATTTGTCATGCCACTTGATTCTCTGATTCTGCACTGCCTCTGTGTGATGTAGGGCCACTCTTCTCATCTCATCCAAAGCATTTAGTTGCATGATTCTTTTTCTCTGTCTCAGAGATATCCATCCCAAAATCTACTGCAGTCCTAAGAGTCTTGTGTTCAAATTCAATGGGCATCATAGCTGTCTTTCCATACAACAACTCAAATGGAGTGAAGCCTGTAGTTGTTTTCTAGGTAGTTCTATAGGCCCAAATAGCTTCTGGTAATATGTTTTCCCAATCCTTTCTATGGATAGCTACTATCTTGGTTAGAATAGCTTCAATTTCTCTCTTGGTCACCTCAACTTGGCCATTAGCCTGGGGGTGATAAGGAGTAGAATTTATGTGCCTTATGTTGTACTCATTGATTAGTGCTGCAACAAGGGTTGATGTGAATTGAGCCCCTTGATCAGTCACTATCTCTCGTGGAACTCCATACCTTGTGAAAATCTCCTCATAAAGAAATTCTACAACCTTGTTATCTCTTGCATGCTTCATGGCCTTAACTTCTACCCACTTTGTTACATAATCAGTGCATACCAAGATATAAGATTTACCATTTGATGAAGGGTGAATGGGTCCTACAAAATCCAATCCCCACTTGTCAAAGGGAGTGATTACTACCTGAGGATAAAGTGGCATCTCATCAGATTTGGCTGGCCTGCCCATTCTTTGACATCTGCCACATTTTCTTGTACACCTTCCTGCATCCTTATGGACTGTTGGCCAGTAATATCCTGTGTTCAAAATCTTCATTGCTATCCTCTTGGCTACAAAATTTCCTCAACATGGTTCGTTGTGGCATGCATCCAAAATTTCATATGTATCATATTCTCTCACACATCTACTTAGGACATGGTCCGGTCCAGTATAAAACAAACATCCAACAATCCATGAGAAAGGAAAAGATTTTTCAATGAGTGCCCTTCTCTCTTTTGGGGAGAAGTGAGGTGGAACTCTACCTGTGACCTGATAGTTGGCTATGCCAACATACTAGGGTGTTTGTACACTAATAGAGAATAGATGCTCATCAGGAAAAGAGTCATCTATGGCCTGATTATCTTTTGATGTAGTCAGGCTTGAAAGAAAATCTGCAACAACATTGGCCTTCCCTGGTTTATCCACAATGGTTATGTCAAACTCCTGCATCAACAATAACCATCTTGCCCATTTACTTGTGATCAAAGGTTTATTCATGAGATACCTAATGGTTGCATGATTAGTATGCAAAAAGATTTGGTAACCTATTATGTAATGCCTGAATTTGTTCAAGGCATAAATCACTTCCAACATTTCCTTTTCTGTCACTGTATAATTGAATTCAACTCCTTGCAAATTTTTGTTGACAAAATAAATGACATTTTCAATAGCTCCTTCTTTTTGTCCTAAGACTGCTCCTATGTCATAATCTGATGCATCAATATGGATGTGAAAAAGAAGCTCCCAATTAGGTCCTTTGAGTATAGGAGCATGAGTCAAAGCTACCTTTAAGTTAGAAAATGCTTTGTCACAAGCTTCAATCCACTGGAATTCAACATCTTTAGTGAGAAAAGTATACAATGGTGCTGCTATCTTGCTGAAATCGATGAAATGCCTATAATATCTTGCATGGCCCAAGAAACTCCTAACATCCTTCTGTTTGGTAGGTGTGGGCAGATTTGTGATCACCTCAATCTTTGTAGGATCTACTTGAATTCCCTTGTGGGAGATGTAGTGGCCAAGAACTACACCTTCCTGCATCATCATGAAGCATTTTTCACTATTTAAGGACAAGTTTTGGTCTTCACATCTTTGTAGGACTCTCCTGAGATTTTCCAATGCTTGATTAAAATCAACACCATAAGTGGTAAAGTCATCCATATAAATTTCCATGCAATCATGAGAAATGTCTGAAAATATGCTAATGACTACCCTCTAAAAAGTTGCAGGTGAATTGCATAAGCCAAATGGGAGTACCGAGTAGGCATAGGTCCCCCATGGATAGGTAAATGTGGTCTTCTCCTGGTCCTCTGGTGCAATTTGGATTTGGTTGTAGTTGTTGAATCCATCTAGAAAAGAAAAGTATCACTTTCCTGAAAGTGTGTCCAAAAATTGATAAATGAAAGGTAAGGGAAAATGGTACTTCTTGGTGGCAGCATTAAGTTCCTTGTAATCAACACAAACTCGCCATTTCCGTCTTTTCTTGGGAACAATCACTAATGGAGACACCCACTGGCTATCTGAAATGGGGTAAATAAATCTTGCATCTAGCAATTTTTGCAGTTCCCCTTTTACAATTTCTCTTAGTGCAGGGTTAATTCTTCTTTGTGGCTGCCTCACTAGGGTGCAATCATCTCTGATGTAAATTCTGTGTGTACAAAGTTTAGGGTCCAATCCCTTCATATCATGATAATCCCATGAAAATGCATGCTGATGGGTCCTTAATAAGTTTTCCAATAACAATTGTTGTTCCTCACTTAGTTTACTGTTAATATTCAGACACTTTCCTTCTAACACTTGTACTTGTGTAGTTGACTCTATCATAGCTGCTTCATTAACACATGGTACCTTGAGCTCATATGGAAACAATGTATGGGACATACCTGTTGTTGTAGGAATTTATTCTACAGGAACAATGGCTGCAGGGAGAATGTCTATAGGAACAGTGGCTGCAGGAAGAGCAGGAAGAAGTGTCTTGACTGGAGTAGCAGAATGAGAAGATGATGCTTCCTCCACTTCACAATGGTTCTATATAATGTTACCCAATACTTCATCCTCATCTTGAAGCTACATGAAAGATATTTTTCGTAACATCATAAGCTGCGCCACAAAATTAACTTCCTCGGCCTCTCCACCAACATGTGGCCATACGAGATTATCCTCATCATGAGATGGCTGAGCATGAGGATAAAGAACAAAATTTTTAGTGCTCTTCCCATTTGAAATGGTCATGTCACCTAATCAACATCCAATATATGCATCTACAATTGCTAACCATGGCCTTCCAAGAATAATGGGATACTCGCCCAGTGTAGCCTTAGGAGAAAGAATCATGAAGTCTCCTGGGTACTCCCAGGAGTCTAAAACTACCACAAGATCCTCCACTATACCATTAGGCTTAACAATAGAACTATCAACAAGCTATAGGATAGTAGGAGTAGATCTCATGATTGCAATGTTTAGTTGCTACAGGATGTCCTTGGTCATTACATTTATTGCTACCCCTAAATCAATCAGAGCATTCTTAATTTGAATCTCGTTTATAACAACTGCTACCACATGACTACTTGGATCATTGTACTTGGGGATAGTCATTTTTCCAAGCATGATGTTAGCTAGTTATCCCACCACATGAACTATAGTTGGGTATTTCTTTTTCCTACCTGGCTTCTTGAGGCATGCTTCCTTGATTGCCTTTCCATAGATTGGAACATCCTTTATGGCCTATAATAGAGGGATTTGGACACATATATGCTTCAACTGATCCGAGATATCAAAGGTTGTGTCCTCCTTTTCTTCGTTCTTGGAAACTTCCAATCTCTGAGGAAATGGTGGTTCTTGTTTAGTTTGCTTAACTTGGATTGGTTAAAGATTTTAAGGTGCACTTGGCTGAATGAGATCATTTAGAGGTTCCTCCTCCTCTTCCACAAGAAGCTCAGTGATAATGGGATTGGAAGGGGTTGGTAGAGTAGTTCCTAAAAGCAAGTGGATGTCACTTACACTCACAACATATGCAAGGAATTGATTTGAATCAACAGAGTATGCAGGTTGCTGCTATGGTTTGTTATTTGGATTGGGTGTGGGTTGAGCTGGTAGCTGAGTAGGTTTAGGTGCATTTGAGCTTGAATTAGTAGGTGGAGGCATTATAGCAGGATGCTAGGGCTGAGAAGGTGGCTGCATGTAACTAGTTGTCTGGGTTGGCCATTGTTGTCCTCCCTTCTATTGATTTGTTTGCTGCCAATTTCTTGGAGGTGGCTGCCAATGCCCTTGAAATTGTTGCCAATTCCCCTGAGGTTGCTACCACTGGGGTGGGGAGTTTTGATGATTGGGCCAAGCATTTGGAGGGTTACTCCAAGGCTGTGGTGGATATCCTCCATAGCTGGATGGATATTGGGGATACCATTGGTTACCAGATGAATAGGAATTGAAATATGGCCCAACATAAGAGAGTGGATTTGGTGGCATACCTTGTCTTGGAGCCCAAGGCCTCCTTTGTGCAACATAGTAGACTTAGTCTTCTTCAATCTGAA
The DNA here is from genome assembly GCA_007258455.2 of Sequoia sempervirens. Classification (NCBI taxonomy): domain Eukaryota; kingdom Viridiplantae; phylum Streptophyta; class Pinopsida; order Cupressales; family Cupressaceae; genus Sequoia; species Sequoia sempervirens. The sequence continues at coordinate 276,147,767 of VDFB02000017.1, forward strand.
TTGGCTTGAACTCGGGTGCAATATGCTTTCCTTCAATATTGGCTACCATCTTACATCTGCAGTCCTTCTTCTTTTGTCTACAATGGGGGAAATACTCTACCAACATTGCCTTTGCCTCCTCTTGCTTCTTCTTGGCCTGAAGTGTATCTAGCTGAGTAGCTAGATTGTTTATAACATCTTTCTTGAAGTCTGCTAGCAAGTGAGTAATCTCCATTCTTGAAACTCCACCGATAGTTGACTTACCCATGGAAGATTGGTAAGCTCTCCCTTTCTTTGAAGCTTCCCTAGAGTAGTTCTGACATATTTTATTAATATCTTCCCAAGGAACTTGAGAGATATCTCCTCCTCCCATCAGGTCCAAGGCATAAGTGCAGCTGTCATTGATTCCTCTAAGGAAAAACAACTTTTGTGAGTCTTCATTGAGTGTATGGTGTGGAGATTTTTGTAGGAAAAAAAAAAACCTTGCAATATAATCCTCCAGGCTCTCATCTTCCTTGTGTTGCATCCTGAAAATGTCACCTCCTCTCATGTCACTACCCCTGCAATACTCCTTGTATTTCTCAAGGAATTTTGTCTTCATGTCTTCCCAAGTTTCCATAGTATCTTTTCCTAGGCTCATGAACCATCTTAATGTAACTTCTTTCAGAGTGGTAGGAAATAGCTGAAGCCTATGGGCATCGATGGTATAATCATAACTCTTGCAGAGTATGTCGAACTCAAACAAAAAGGCATCAGGATCTTCTGTGACAAGTCCATAAAACTTGGGGAGTGCTGAAGCAGGGATGTTTTTGATGTTGTCAAACTTCATTCTGATGGGCAATGGGGAAAGGAAAAGCTGGTTGGTTAGGTTTGTTCCTATTTGCATCACCCATGCCTAATTGATGTAGTTCCAAAGCAAAGGGGTTCTCAAACTGATTTTGGTCTTCAGAGGAGACTTCAGAGCTAGTCAGATTAGGAAATGCATCAGCAAAGGGGTGTGGATCTTCTTCTTCTTCTTCTTCTTCTTCTCTTGGCAGGTTTTGATATTCAACTAGCTGGAATGGATTAAGATTGTTAGGAAGGAATCTCCCATAAGCATCCCTTCTCCTTCCTCTATGCATGCAGTATCAACTCACTATAAGCCAACTCACACAAAGAATTAGTAGAATAAGGGGGGGTCATTACTTCCTAAATGAGGGTATACTAAGAACTTCCAGAAACACTACAACAAGAAAAACTACCAATGACTCCAAATAACTCCCTAGTTTGACACCATCCTGGACAATGGCACCAAAAATGCCTGCCTCCTATAATGATTCAACAACTAGGCCTTTACAACCGCGATTCAACGATTGAGAATCTAACCTAAATAGCTATTTCAATCATCATGAAGGTGCATTTAACTTGTCAACCCAGGGACGTGAACTTGAAATGGGTCAGCACAGTATGTGCACTAGGAACCCAAAGTAGCCATTTTCATTCTATAGTTGAGAAAGACACAATGCTGAAAGTAAATTACTTAGAAAGGAATAACATGAATGCTAACCATCAATCAACAATAAAACCAAACTGAAATGCATGACAAATGAAAATACGAGCAAACAAACAAAGCACTACTCTATCTACTTTGGCTATAGGAACAGTCACATAATGGAATTCTAGTGGCTGCAGGAATAGTCGGTGCCAGATTTTTAACTAATTACTAAACAACAAGTAATACTAAATTAATACTAAACTAAAGGAAAAATTATTCATCAAGTGGGCCCCCTTGGATAAGTATCCTCTAAGACTAATGAAACCTTAGATGCTCAAACTCAAAAAATTATTTTATTCACTATAAATCATGAGTACAAAAGAGTAATATATATGTATTGCTGAAGAATGCAAGTACAATATCAAATTGTGAAACCTTTAGAAAAGGAGCATCCGATCCTTATTTATACTATCAACTAAACAAGGCAGTCAACACCACGATTTGGGAGGACGCCATTTAGGGAAAACAGAGAAAGTGGGGCGGCGGTTATGCATGCATGGAATTCGGTCAGACATGCAGGTCCAAATGCAAATTTAGCACAACAGTAATGCCCAGAACCACTCAACAACATTAAAGTCCACTATAAGGCAGTTACATTTGGTTTGCATAAGGAATCTCCTGTTGTCGACCTCCTTTGACCTTTGAACGATTCCTTTGCTGGACATTATGGCGCATACTCAACTGGCTGTGTCTTCCTCAATTTAGCATCCTCAAATTAAATCTGCATGGCAATGTTAGTACACACAATAATTGCATATTTGTAACCACCTTAAGGAACATTCATTAACCACATGCAAAATTAATATAGACAGCCCATATAACATGCCATTATCATTAAAGGTTTGTAGAAATAAAAGTAAGTCCAATGTCTAAAGTTTGAGAAAATATCATAAAAGTATCAACACTTAACATCAAAGTCCATGATAAATTCAAAAATTAAATCACAAATTCTACCCAAAAATGAGACCATAAACTAGACTCATCAACTCCTATAAAGTGCATGTTCAACTCCGTAGACAATGTCCCGACCTTATCAACGATTTTCGTAAGATTGTTGATGTTCGCCTCACAAGAACTAAGTGGAGAAAACCTTGAGGGGCCTTCTTCCTTGGCTCTTGTTGCAAGAGGATTGGAGGGTACCCCCCTTGATATTCCACCCTTGTGGGCTCGTCTGCTCTCCCCTTACAGTGATCTAGATTGGGAGAATGATGACCTCTTGGTTGATGAGAACTAGGGGGCTCCTCTTCTTTATCTGTAGAGTAGATTGTGTGTCTGTGTACAATGTTCCTACGTGCTTGTTTTGTATGTTCCTGGATGACCCTTGTCACCCTTGTAGGTGCTTGGATAGATGAGTGTTTTTATGTCGTAAAACTTCCTCTATTTGTCACATCATTCTTCTCTTTGTCGTGTATTGATTTTCCACAATTGAGGATGATGCAAAGTGTTGGGGGAATTTAGGCCTCCCTTCCATGTTGACCCAATTTTTTTTTTTTCATTTTTTTTCATGTGTCTTCTTCACATGGTCTGATATAGTAGGGGGTTGATGAAAATTCATTTATATATTATTATTATATCTATTTATTTATATTTATGAGTAGCTCTGACCCCAAAATATCAGATCCCCTTGTCTCTTGTTCGTTATGTCATTATCTTTCTCCTTTATTTCTATTTTTATTTCTTCTCTACTTGTTTGTGATGTTATGGTGCTCATGTGTTGTCCCTCGCGTGTGCGACAACATTGCCACAGTTACATTTCGTTATGTTCCGTGGGCCACAACATCACCTCCCTTCTTGATTTTCTCTACTTAGGATGTCACGTGCCTTTATGTTTGACACACACCATTCTAATTGGGGACTATCACACTACTTCAATTTCCAAAACGTGTATTTGGTGGCCAACGAATCCCTTCTCGAAAATCTCTATTTTTCAAAAAATGCATTCCTTAACAAGGAACTGTAGCGGAATACTTTTCCTTCATCATGGGTTCATAAAGAAAGAACTTGAGAAACTTTCCTTTGAGGAGGGAGCACCTTTTCCTACAGGTGAAGTTCTGACCTTCCCCTTGCAAGGGGGCTTTCTTCCTTTTGAATTCCTTGATGAAGTGAAATATTTCAAAAGAATTCCTTGATGTTGAATTGATTTGAGAAAAATACTATTGCATTTTCAAACAAAGTGTCCCTTGAGTGGACCCCTTTTATTTTGAAGGGTTTCCTGAGGGATCCCTTTGAAAGCTCTTCCTTCAATTGTTGACTATCTACATGACTGTTTGCTTGTCTCCCTGTGTGGCTTCTTTTTTATATCTAACATGTTTTGTCTATGGATTAACATGTTGCTTTGTAGGTGCACCTATGAAGTTGCTTTCCAATCTGACTCTGCGGAGTCCCTCACATCCAACTTCCTTCAGGACTGAGCACCTGAGGGGCACCTTCTTTGCAAGTCTTGTGAAGCGCTTTCATCCTATAGGATCTGTTCACCATTGGTCTATGGGCCTCCAATGCACTTTGTTCAAATCTCTTTAAGACTGAGTACTTGCAGAGCCATTTGCCTGCCCTATGCTTTTGAGCATACTAGATTGAAGTCTACTTCCTGGATGGTTCAGGTGTATTTTCCTGGAACTCTTTCAAACTACTTTACTAAACACTCATTGGCACTCATGTTCGCTAAAGTGGGGATAAAATGTATAGGTTTGAATTTTCACCCCCTTGCAAGTTCCTTCTTTTCACCCTTCACCTTAGAAAAATTAAACCTAACAATGTAATTCCACAGCCTCCATTTGTATTCCATCCACTTAGCACTTGTTGTAGTGTCAGTGGGGGAATTTCTATCGGGGACGTGCGTGCGACGCATAGACATCTGCACGACGTGCTGCTGTCCTGACATGATTCCTACCTTTGGAATCTGTAGAAGTGTTATGCTTACCATTGGGGATGAAGTGTAATATATCTGTGCTTCTCAACTGACCTTTGAATGACTCTTTCCCTCCTAAATCACCTTCAAATGAATATCTCTCATTCTCATTCATTCTCTCTGAACATTCTTGACAATTCTCATGCTTCTACATCACTCTTGAGCACATTCTTCCAACTCTTTGGCTACTTGCTGCACTATCAACTCTTCCATCCCAACATCACAATATTCTTCACATCTACCACAAAAGCTGCAACTTGGTGTCTTGCGAGACTTCCTTCGACGTCGTTGCGGCCACGTCGACTTTTCCATGGTTGTATCTACTTGCATTCCTCTTTCATTGGCCTTGAGTGTCTCTGGTTGAGGGTGGTATTATTTTCTTACTATTGCATTGTTGTTGGGTTTGAGTAGCATAGTGTTTGATATCCTTTCCTTTCCAACATACTTTCTTTATTGCACTTCTATTTCTCTATCTATTTGGCTATCCGTGGAGGTGGAAACACCAAAACGAGAGTTTGATTGCGGCAAGCCTCGAAACAACCCCAACATTTTCCCCCATTCTTCTATGCGCAGGTACTTGTTTGTGTGGAGCTTGTGGGAGAACTAGAATTTTTGTGAGTTGAATTCTTACCCTTCTCATTCTTGTCATTTCTCATAGCATCTCTCTTAATATTTCAGTTATTCTATCATTTCTTGCTTTCATCATCACCTCAAAATTCAGTAGCTAAGATGTTAGTAGGTTTCCAACAATTATGACTTTCTGTTTTCACTGTCTTTTTGTACGAACAACAATGCACCTGTGAGATGCCAGCGTGCCACGTTGTCGTCCTAGTTGTGTGCTGTTTTCCTTTTGCAGAGAGTTGATAGAGTCATAGTTTGGGTTCTAGAAACCTGCTTGCTTAGTCCAAACATAGCTTTCAGGTCAGTAGATTGATAGAGGAACTGAGAGTGCTCTTCATTCTCTACCTTAAACATCACAGCACTATCCTAAACATTTGTCCAACTTGAGGTAGATCAGGGAAGCCTTATGCTCTTGGCTCTCCGTGACTTGGAGCCTTGGAGTGGTCGGTCCCCCTCCTCTACAATTTGACCTGTAACAGTTTGTGAGAACTGCATAATTGGCTTGAATGCTATGAATATCAATATTCTATTCACTTTTTTAACACTCTCAAATTCAGGATACAAATCCTAGTGTGTTTTTCAATCCTACAATATTATGAGTTGCATTATGTGTATACTCAATTTTTATGGTTATGTGAATATATGATTGATATATCATTATGGATAATTTCCATTTAGTTTAATAATTTAAAAAATAATAAAAATGAATGATGTTCTATTTTTTAAAACAAATTCCATTACACTTGCATAATTTCTTCAAGTTTTCCAAGCTTGTCCAAGGCATGCCAAACACAAGATCTTTTAATCCCTTCAAAATTATAGAATCCTTTGGGACTGTGTTTATTCAGGAATGTCTATACAAGGAAGGAAAGCTATCTTGATTCATAATATAAGATGACCTATAAAAAAAGAAGAGATAAATCTATCCAATAAGTAGACCTCACTTACATATACACTTGAAGAAATTTTTTATTAAGAGAGAGCCTCCAGGAAAAAAAAGCATACAATATGATAAACTACTGTTATGTTATGCTACACCCATTTATCATGCAACAGGAAATGCATACAAGTCCAAAAAAAAAGAAAAGAAGAAGATATATTTATTAAATATTTTTATAATACCAAGCATCATGTAATAATTGACGTACATAGTTGTAAACCTATATAAAATGATTATGATGATATATTGTACAATATTCAATGCACAAATATCTTTTTATATTTAATAACATAAAATTTAAATAGGCAAAGTTTCTCCCCCACTCTAAAGAGTTGAGGTGAGGGAGGGAGTGTGTATGGTTTATAGTGCAATGTGCTTTCATAGGGTTTGATTGGTATTAAATCAAGTCTGAAATGACAAACCTAGATGAGATACAACAATACTCCCCTTGATCTAAAATTTAAATAGCTTGTTTAGGATCATATTGATCTTATGGAGCAAATCCTGACCCAAGTTGTGTAATTAATCTTGAAGGTGGTGGGGTTTTCCATGCTTTTGTAGAGCTTAGAACCACATTAAGGACAATGGATGCTGCTAAATAAGGAGGGTATGGCTCAAATAGTCATTCTAATAGAGACAAAAACAAAGGGCATTGCATATCTAAGGAACCATACCCTAATTTACAAGTTCATGCAAGTAAGAACTAAGTTGAGATCATTTGTAGAAGGGTGATCCCACAATAGTGGTTTACAATTTTTGGCCAAACTGGACACTGAAATTATTATTTTTAACTAAATATTCACATTCGGACACTTATAGCGGCTAAACCGTGAGGAATTTGAAGATGATGCAAACTAGAGTCTCATCACATTTTGTCTGTAGATTCTAAAAATATTTTTTTCAAAATTTTTGGAATTAGATTGCACTTCTTTTTCCATCTCCCACGAAAATTGGTTTTTTTCAAAAAACAACATTTTTAAAAAGTGACGCACACCGTATAATGCATAACTTTTTTTCTATGAAGGATAAAATTCTAATTCTTTCGAATTTAGATTTTTAACTCCGATATCTAGTGCTTCCACTTGGTTAGATAGTCTTTTATTGAATATTTTTTCTTTAATCAAGTTTCTAAGTCAAACCAATTACAATTCAGACATAGCGCGACCGTATAACGCGTAACTTTTTTTGTATATATCGAAATTCATTTTTTTTTTGTTGGATCAAGGACTTCAATATCTGGTGTACTCATATTTTTCAATTTTTTTTTTGATAATCTACTATTTTTCCACATGTGCAAAACAAAGACCTTCATTTTCGGTGAAGAACCTATGTTTAATAAAACTAAAAAAACAAATACATAATAAAATCAAAACATATAAAAATTATATTCGTTGGATAGCTTGTTTTGAGGACTATATGATTCCAGAAGGGTTTCTGAAGAATTCTCCATTTTCATCCTCAACTCGAGCTCCGAAGTGTAAAAAAATAGATTTTTTTTTTGTCTTAGAAGGGGGATGAGGGGCAAGGGGGGTTTGAGCAAACCCCTAGAGGTTCACTCAAACTAGGGTTCGGCCGAACCATGGTTCGAGCGAACCTCTTCAAGGGGGTTCGCTTGAACCCCCTTTGCTATGCATTTGTTTTATTTTTTGGTGGCCAAAATTTAAAGGGGTTCGCTCGAACACTATTTCGAGTGAACCCCTAATGTGTTCGGTCGAACTAGTAGGTTCGTATGAACCCCCAAAATCACTTTTTTTGCTTTGGGGTCATTTTTTGTGAGTTTTCCTTCCTCACTTGAATTGTAAACCACTATTGTGGCTTCACCCAGAATGGAATAGGAAATTATAGCAACCTGAAAGGAATTGGTAATAATCCTATTAGAAAATAGCTATTTTATAATAATACTCACTATAGTAATACTCACGAGGATAGAAAATAGACAAAATGCCTTTGAGTGAGGCCCCAACTTCTATTACCATGCACAGATGTTAATGAAACTATGCCATGTGTAGGTTTTGACCCCATGGAAAAACTACTATCAAGAATCCCAACATGTTTAAGGCATCTCAATATTCCTTTGTAATATTCAAATATGCTTAAAAAAATTGACTTAGCTATTGGAATGTTCATAAGATTATCAGGGTTGACTAAGGCTAAAAAACTACCAACTTATGCAAGAATGTGCAAGGAAATGGTTTTGATTGATAACCTATTACAAAGACCATACAAGTTAAAATGGTGGCATGATTTGGTATCAACCTATGGACTATGAGGCACTTCCTTTCTAAGGTTGGAAATAAAATTTATATGAAATTAAAATAGTGAAGTGATTTTTCATTAGCTTATGAACTATGAGGTCCTTCTTTTATTAGTTTCTAAGATAGGGATTGGCATTTAAATGAGCACCTAATTAGAGACCATACTGTAGACATTGAAAAATGTCCTAAGTCTGCGAGCGCCATTTTTATTGGTCATCGTCCTTCGATAATTGTTCAATTATGTTTAACGTATTCTTCTATTAATTAAATAATTTTAATTATTTAATTAATTCACTTTCTAATTTCTTTTCTATCTTGATCAATTAAAATAAATTAATTGCGTCACTAATTCCCCCTCTTCTTCAATAGTTAAATAAATTATATTATTTATTTAATTACTCCTTTATCACCTTTCATCTATAGTTAAATAATTAGCATTAATTATTTATCTATTCACGGTCCTTTAATTCTTCTATAGTTAAATAATTATTAAAATTATTTAACTATCCCATGGCACCTCCCCTATTAAATAATTAATCAAATTAATTATTTAATGTCTAATTTTTATCTCCCCATTTAATTAAATTAATGAATTTAATTAAATGCTCCTCTTTTCATTTTTTCCAAATAAATAATTTGAATAAATAATTTATTTGCCACTTGTCCCTTTCCTCCATTTTCCTCCATTCTCGAATAAATAATTTAAAAACCATCTAGTCAAAGATGCCCTGTCATTAACCCTTGTCATAGTCGTCAGGCGTCATACCTATCATGATTCATCCAAGAATAGAATATTCTTGGTGCATCAATTCTGGACCATTGATCTTGGAATCCTTCTAGAGAATTAATCTCAACCATCCATTTTGTAACCTCCCTCTCATGCATCCTCCACTATTGATCTTGGAATCCTTCTAGAGGATTAATCTCAACCGTCCATTCAAAAGGTTGTCTATAAAAACAACCTTCCTCCTCCATTTTCACCTTAACAACTAATCTTTTCCAACTTTCTTGCTTACTATTTGCAGGTTTTGCACAAGTATTCCAACAAATCTGAGGGAAAAGTTGCATAAAAAAAGGAGAGCAAGGGAAGTGAATCAACCAATATGGGGAGTAATTTATTTTATGTTTTGCATTTCTAGCTCTCTCTATTATTTTGTATTCTCTTGTTGATGAGGACTTATTAGTCTAGAGGTGTTAGTTGTCACTGTTCTAGGTTAGAAATTAAGAAACCCCATCTCACACATACTTCAAATTAAAAAGTATCCCCACCTAAACCAAAAGTTGAGAATTCGATCTCAATATCAAGTGGCTAGCATAAACTTGGACAAAATTTGATGGCCTTCTATTAGTTTGTGGTCATTGCAGAAGTAATAGTGGTAGTGAAATGAATAATTAAGGATGTGGAAATAGAGGTGGGAGAAAGACAAAATAAGTTTTCAATTCTCAAAGGATATAAAAAGATAAATTAATGTTAAACAAATGAGTGTAAGGAAATCAATTGAGGATACAACAAAGGCACAACTTGTGGCTGAAATAGTTAAGGTATGCTTCAAAGATGTTAATTTCTTAAAGGTCAAGACATGGGGGCTCAAGAAAATAAAGAAACAACATCCATACCCTAAATTGAAATCTAATAAGATTGAAATTCTCAAAGGATATGTAATAAGATAAATGAATGTTGAACAAATTGGTGTAACAAAATCAACTAAGGATACAACAAAGGCACATCTTGTGGCTACAATAGTTAAGGTATGCTCCAAAAATGTTAATTCCTTAAAGTTCAATACATGGGGGCTCAAGAAAATGATGAAACATCATCCATACCCTAAATACAACTCTAAGAATTTTGTTATTTTGAAAGGATGTATAATAAGATAAATGAACATTGAACAACTTAGTGCAAGGAAATCAAGTGAGGATACAACAAAGACACAACTTCTAGATGAAATAGTTAAGGTATGCTCCCAAGATGTTAAAGCCTTAAAGGTCAAGACATGTGAGCTCAAGAAAAAATGGAGGCTTCATCCATACCTTGAATAAAAATCTAAGAAGTTTGCAATTATCAAAGGGTATGTAAAAAGATAAATGAACGTTGAACAACTTACTACAAGGAAATCGACTAAGGATACAATAAAGACATAACTTGTGGTTGAACTAGTTAAGGTATTCTCCCAAGGTGTTCAATCCTTAAAGGTTAAGACATGGGGGCTAAAGAAAACAAAGAAGCTTCATCCATATCATGAATTTGAGTATTTAAGGTCATTAAGTTAATGCAACTATATTCTATTTTTGAAAATTGTGATAAACTACCCATTGAAATTATAGACACAACCTTGTCAATGGAGGATATGGAAATGGGAAAAACTAAAACCCAAATCCATAAGGGAGAAGAGAAGGAGGCAAATATGACCATTCAATTAGGAATTAGCCACCCCAATGGATACACTGTATCCACATATAAATAAGAAGAATATGTATAATTTATTTTCCATGTTAGAGGAAAAATACTAATTGTAATCGTAAGAGGGTAGCTAGTATTTCAAAATAGAAGTAACAAATGCTAAAATAAAATAAATGGAGCAAAAACATGGGAAAGTGTTCTATTTGACACAAACAAGACAATGGTCATGAAGATGTCCCTTAATTATTATTAGATATCTGACACAATACACATTATTATAATGGAAGGCTACTCATAAATGTAGTATAGCAATCAAAACATACTCACAAATTCTTAACAACTCTGATAGTTGTTCCAGGAGCCATTTTTAACAAAGAATATGCATGTCCCCATTGTCGAATTACCCTACTGCCTTCACCTCCAAGTTTAAATTTCTCTACAAAATTCTTCAACAACACATTTATTTTTTAGACTCTTTGTGGATGAATCAAAATGCTTCACTGCATAATACTCTTGTTCTTCATCATCTATATTCCTTGCATTAAATATCTATTGCATCTTTATTTCTACATATGTGTATAAATAACATGTCTTGTTTAACATAAATGACATGAAATCTTACCAGTAGTTGAAATAGAATAGTTTCTAAATATCAGAAATTAGGTACCACTAAATAACATCCCAACTGCATCCCAGATGTATTTTTGGGAGATCATACGAACCAACCATGGACTGCTTTAAGAGGTCCATAGAGTTGGTCAAGAAAGCACATGCTATGTAATACCCTAAATAGAAACATGAAGGATCCATTAGAAAATCAGATTTGATTACATTCTCCACGGTGACACAGTTGAACTTGAAAAATTCATACAGCCTGTCTGTGGTGAACAAACCATCGATGCTTCAATCTGACTGGCTGGGCAATTATGGTGTTCAACATGTTGTGTTTGACAAAAATAACTGAGGGCAATAGACAAAGAAAAAATAAGAAAATAACGATAAAGAGGTACTCGCAAGATGTCGCCCTCAAATAGACTGGACGATTCACAACACAACCACTACTTTATTGCTTTCTTTCTATTTAGAACGATAAAAAAGTTTGATGGTACACACCCCAAACTATTATTTCTTGCATTCTTTCTACTTTCAATGATAAAAAATTATGGACAAGACATAACATGGATGATAATTTATTCCTTTCTATTTTGAACTATTAAAAACCCACGACGATTTAGAGCACTGTCGATATTTAGAAATAATTTTCAAAGAAATACAAACATCCCAAGGGAATACACCTCTATCACTAGCTTGCATGGAGAGTATAATTCTATTTCATTGACAATGAGGTGCCACCAAACTCTCTCATGCAATCCCCAAGCCGATTCTACAATTAGATGGTCCAGCTGAGGTTACCTCCAACACCATGGCCATAGCGGATACATGAACAACTTGACCTTCACTACAAAAAAAAAAAGTTTATAAGGAATGTGTGATCAATAAATATATTTAAATAGAATATGACACAAAAAATATACAAAATCATATGTAGTGAAAAGTAAAAGAAAACAGCTATACAAAATATATATGAACTTGAAACATTGAAAAATAGGGGTGTTTTGTTTTTGTTTTGAGGGGGGGAAAGGGTTCACTAAATATGGACCTATTTTCCTTTATTTCGTTAGGAAATGAGATCCACACAAAGAATTGACTTACAACCCTTAGGTGAGTCAACTCAATGAGAGAATCTACTGATTTCCTTATGATTGAGGATGGGGGGTATTAGCTTGAACAACACATTTGGGAGAAAAACTAAAAATAGTAAATCAACTCAATTATGCTCATTCAAACTTGAAACAACAATTTAAAGGTCAATACTAAAAGAAACAACAAACTTTCTACAAATCTGAGAAGGGCTAGACACTGTGTACTAGTTACCAAAAGACAGTTTTAGGAGGAAAACTGGGAATGGGTCTCTATGCAGGGTTTTCAAACAAATTTCAGGAGCCTTTGATGTCAATCTATAGCTTCTATTTGCTTCGGGTTTTAGTGTTGAAAATTCAAAAATTAGATTTGCAGGTGAGTTTTCGTGAGTTGACGACAACTTTGACAACTTTTCCAATTTTACTCTTCAAGAGATCTTCAATCCTCCTTCAACCTAAGATCTGCAACATAAAAATAAGAGGGAAAAATTGTTTGTTTTGGTGAAAGGGGCTTTTCCTTGGTCAAATCCCATTTGGGTAATTAAACCTTGAATTGAAATAATGAAACATGAAAGGAATGATGAATGAACAATGTTATGTTTCAAATCACCAAACCCTTGAACAAACCTTTGGAAATCTGCAATGAAATGGCTTCAATGGATGTGGATCTTGATGCTTGAAATATGACTTGAATGCTTGCTTGAATCTTTGAAACTTGTATCACAATGTTAGCTCCAAAAACATGCATGATGCAAAAGACTTTGACATGATGCTTGAGATATTGATTGCTGCAATAAATCCCTGATAAATTTTCTCTTGAATGCCCTTGATCATAATCTTTGCTTTAGGAATACTTGCATGAAAACTCTAGCTTCTTAGGATTTGAATTGATGAAATAACCTTGTATTTATAGGTATGTATCCTTAATTTCTTGAAAATTAAACATTACAAGTTCACATTAAAATTTGAATTTAGAGACATTAAAATACTGCCAAAAACATATTTTAAATTTAGGTTCAAAGACCTAGGGAGGACCCATTCACCCATGGGTGAATGGGTCCCAAACACCTATTCCTAGAACACACATTGCTCAAGGTAAAGTGTTATGTGTTGACATTAATTATTGTCAGGTTTCCCCTTTAGAAAATATAATTTATTAGGCTTGTAGATGTAAAATAGGGCTTATTAAGGCATAATTAAGTCCAATTTAATTAAAGGGATGGGCAAACAAAGTGTGAAAATGTAAAAGAGTACATTTCCCTACTCTACAAAACTTAATATGTTTTATCTATTCAATTTCAAATGTACACAAAAAACACAATGTTTACATAAAATATGCTTGGTAACCATCACCATTCCACAAAAGACAATTTATGGCATTTTGTTAACATTATGGTAGTGAATGTTAATGAGAGAGTTTATAGCAAAATACAATACAAATTGTGTTTTTCAAGTATATTTATTTATTGTCAATGTGAGTGGGTTGGAAATTTTTTAAAACTTGTGGAAAGCAAGAGTGTAAGTGAAAATGATAATACTTGTAAGAATTATGGAAAAACATGGGTAGCTGTTGTAAAACACAATGTACAAAAACATTTAAATATATGAGAAAATGAATGCATAAAATAACATAGTTAGAATGACCTTGCATTTTATCTTGTTACGAGCATACATGTTTGCTTTCCCATTTAATATACATATGAATAATATTCTTCAATGTCCTTGATGATCTCCTTGAATATCTCTATCATTTTTGTTCTTTGTAAATAGAGTGAAAAGTTCAATGTAATAAATGTTTCTTTTACATGTTCAGTGACATGGCTAAGAATGACGTCGATCAATTGAACACCAAAACCTCTCACAATAAACATTGGTGAGATGACAATGCATGGGTAGCATTGTGTCCAGTAGATAAGGAGTAAATGTATTAATTCATGTTGTCTATCAAAGTCAAGGACATTGGAGTACCAACCCCATGCATCAATGTGAATTTCACATTTGCATGCAGTGAATCATGTTTGGAAAAATTCACCCCAACCATACCATCATTAGAAAAATTGAGGAGAACTAATTGTCTGCAAAATGGTGGCAATAATAGAAAAGACTGGACAAGCTCATGCAAAACCATATAAATTATAGATCAAGTAAATTGAAATAGTATATCTCTTACATTTTCCAATTGAATTTCCTTATTTTTTAATGTTTTAGTTGCTTTAAAAGTTATGCATGAAAATGTATCTATTTTAGGGGTTTTTGATCTCTATAAAGAGTTCCTATTGTTGTTTATTTTGTAAGTCTGAGGAACACCTCTATATTGAGGTGCATCATGATGTAATCCACTTTATAAATAGAAGACTTATTTTTGTGTTATCAATTTATGTTTGCAATTGTTATTTGAGTTTGTCTATGTTTTAAAAAAACTACACATTCGTTATTATTAATAATTTTGCATGTATAGTACTTGAATATAATAGTCTACTTAGTCTACAATAACTCTTATAATCAATTAACAATGTTCATTAATACAAAAATATGTAAGAGTATGACAATGAAGGCTTACGAGGCAACCAAACTTGAAAAAGAACATGAACATAAAGTAGATGAAGAACAAAATATTAAGAAGGAAGTAGGGAGACATGGAGAGGATATGAACTGTATATATATTAAATTCATAATAGGGAAAAAATTTGTAGATACAATGCATTCATGTGGAGTGTTACGACCCCTATCTTCAATAAGTAATTTATAAATTCAATAATACTATTTTGATGCATTTAGTATTTAATTTAGTTGAATGATTATATTGTTCGTACTTCAGAATGTTTATTTAAATTAATTTATAGTCAAATAAAAGGGCAAGAAAATGAAAGAATTAATAAACGTTAATAAAAGGAAAATGTTTTGTTATTTAGAATAATTATTTTATTGACAATGAAATGATATTTCTTTATTATTTATTTGGAATGAATATTTAATTTACAATTAAAATGACATTTCTTTATCATTTACGGAGGATAAATATGTTCCATAAAAATAAATCTTATTTTTATTTATTTTCAAGATTCGGTTACTAGAAAATTTGGGGGAAATCTTTTAAAAAGGGGGGAAAATAATAACGGGAACACACAATAGCTTTCATAATCCTTCTTTATTTCTCTGCAAAAGATAACTAAAAATCAAGAACTTGGAAAAGAAATTGCATGTGACGGTTTTAGGAATTCAAGAATGAGAAGAAGGGAGGCATGGACGGAAAGAAGAATAGAATTGAAAGATCCATGTAAGATTTACCCAAAAGATATTGTAGTAGTTTTCCAGGATTTTGTACAGGTATGAATTTGTTTTGTATTCCCTAGTTTTCATCCTCGGTTACATTTAAATTTTACTATAAATGGCATATTTGTATAGGCATTGGTTCCAATTCTTTAACTTCTAAGAAGTCTCTGAACTCTTATTTTATTGCGGCTTGAATAGGCTGCATAATTTGTTTTTCAATCTGTACAGTGGTTCCATAAATTGGAAATATTAGATCATTGATTTCGTAACATGTTGTGAATGCCTTGAATCCGCGTATTAAATAGCTTAGTTCTTATTTCATTACTTGCAAGTGTTCATAAATGACTTTAAAATCTGTGCACACCCGATCTGTGGAAGCCTCATACTCTTTCCTTCAACCAATATAGTCACCGGTATTCTGTTTTGGCGTGTTTAATAGAATTCTTTGCGTATGTTATTTGTATGATGCTTTTATTTGAAAATCTAAACTGAATACAAAGCTTTAATACACAACGAGCAAAGTAAACTAAATACCCCCATTTAAATGCCTTCGATCTTCTTTGTAGCTAATATATATACCTGTTACTCTTATACGATTCGGTAGATCTTGAAGGTAGTTGAAAGCTGAAGTTTCTCCTAAGTCACCAGTGTAGCTCTCTCTGCCTTATCGGACTCTTTCATTGCTACAGATCGCCTGTGGGATTTAATCATTTGTATAGCATGGCTGATGTACTTTGAATCCTTGGATCTAAAAAGGAAATTTCCTTAACATAAATACTGAGAGGGAATTTCAATGTTGGCATGTAGTTGGCATTAAAGCCGATACCTGGAACATCGAAAATTATCCTCATATAAGAATTCCCTCCATCTTGTTGGCTTGTAACAATCTTGATGGTGGCTTCATGAAATGGAACCATGATACCATTATAATTTATGGATATAACCCTGGTATGACTAGAATCAACAATTAGTAAGGGGTGAGCCGAGTAAAGGTGCTTCAGTTTGCAACGAACTCCGGAATGCTATTTTTTCTCAAAAGTTGCCTTGAAAACAATTCGAATCGTTTCTAGGGAATAGAGTTGAATTCATCATGCACCAACTGTTGGCCACTTGTCTGACCAATTTCAACATTTTCAATTGGCCAAATGAACCTAGTTTTGTTATCATACCTCCAGTACCAAACTGTCCCAAGGTTGGACATCTTCAGAACCTTGTCATATTAGTGCCACATACCAACAGTATAGTAGCAAAGACCATTACTGTGATGGGTGGAAGTTCAATTTCCATAAATACCCAGATGTTTCTGTTTCTGTTGATCATGAACTATTGTACCATTTATCCATGTAATTTTTGTTTATTTTGTATAGTTCTTATTGGTTCCGTTAGCTCTGGCTGAGTAGATAACTCCACATATTTTTTGCTTGTATTTTGTCCACTTAAAAAGAGGAAGAATTATGATCTTGGCCCTTTACATCGTGGATTCTTTACCATATTTATGGTCAGCTGTAAAAGTGAAGTGTGATATTTCTCTTTGTGTTCTGTGATATTTCCATTTGGTCTTTTTAGCATTCTCCATTTACAAGTCGTGTTATGGTTCCTAAAGACATTTTTCACGTAGTCTTTTTCTCGTTCCGAGTCACTCTTTTGCAGAAGTTGCATAAAGCTGGTTCCCATTTTGAAGTATTATTTACTTATCAGAATAAAGGTGACACAATCACAGTGATATAATTATTTAACTGGGACATCTTGCTGTAGTGATTGAGAGCTATAATAGAAAAGCAAGAACTTAAGTTGTTATTTCTAATATATGAGAATTTATTTATTTATTTTTGTATGTGGCATGATTGTAGACTAATTCTTGACCAATGTTTGATTTAAAAAGCCTCTGGCCTTTTTGAATAATTATAATTTTGTGGTTAATATTTGTTCTCCATAGTCATTAAGACCTTCATCTATGAGTTTGTTACACATCGGACTTGTTTGTGAATATCACTAGTCTTATTTCTTTGCCCTGCTATATATTATATTGCTTCTAGATTTGTTTCACATAGAGTTGCTGATTATTGATGATCTATCTGTTCAGTGCCATTATACAATTCTTTAATGTATGTCTGAGTTTATTCTTAATCGATCATATGTTTGGGGGGGGGGCAGGCTTAAGCATCACACACTAAGCTCTGACCTGGTCAAAAGTCTTTCCCTTCTCCGTTGTGTCGTCTGCTCGCTGTTACGCCGTTTATAGCCATCGCATCAAACTTTTGTTTTTTAACAGCTTTTTATCCCCTATTACTTCCTTCTTTGGACCTAAAAAATAGGTGTTGTAATGTTATAAAGAAAAACTATTTATTTAACAGTAAAGTTTTATGTTTATAAATTGCAGTATATTATTATTTAATATTTATATTTTATGTTTATTTTTACTTAATTTTATACATGTTAACAAATATAAAAAATATAAATTTATTAAAACATAATTTTATTTTTAAAATTGAATATTAAATAAATTTTATTTTTTTAAGTTGTTATATATTACTTTTAAAAATAAATGATATTAATAATAAATATTTTTTAAAATTTAGTAGGTTAATTAATTTTGCAATTGATATATTTTTTATTATATCTTAATTTTTTTTAAAGAAGGAGTATACAGACTCAGAGCTATGAATCTCTGAGGTCACAAATGGGGGGATCTCATGCCAATATAAATCCTCAACATTTATACCCAATGGATTTTAAATCTTGATGGCAAAAATATCAACACGACTTAACCATCACACCATGTCACTATTAGTTTATTATATCTTAATTTGAATTCTAATTGTAATCCTAATTTTAATTTAGTGTTAGGGTTAAAATTAGGTTGAGATCATGATTATAATTAAAGATATACGTAGCATATGTCTTTTATAAATGTATATTAAATATGTTTAAAGGTATCTTTTTAGGCACCTATTAGACTTGTATGTGAAAAATTGATTTAAAATAGACACATTGCAAAAATACTAGTTATTTCTATTTTTTATATAGATTTTTAAGAGATATATGCTATTATTTTCATTTAGTGTGAAAATAAAGAGGAGCCCAACAAGATCTTGTTTAATTATTTTTTGCAAAGATATATAAGTTTTTCCCTAGGGTAAGTCACTATCATTTAGTTCATGATGTAATCTCTTAACATACCACAATAATACTTTTTATTTGTTAATAAATTATAGTTTAACTCAATTTCCTTTGTAAAACCATTTAGATAAAACTGTTCATTTTGAGCATGTATATGAAATTAACTATTTTTTACATCCATTTCATTTAGTTTTTGTCTTTTGAATTCTTTATATACAATCAAAATGTTTTTTCCTTATAATTTTTTCATTGTTTATATTTTTTTTTTTCAAAAGAAAGCACAAATATGAATGATTCAATTCCCATAATATTTAGATATTTATTAAAATTTATCAAATTTTTTTATATGAATTTAAAAACTAGACTATTTTTATTTTTATTTCACAATATTGATATTTCATTGATGCTTACACATCTTAAACCATATACACAATAGGATGTGCCAAAATTTTAATTAAATATATTTTCACACACTTTAAAATATTGAGAAAATATTTTAAGAACTAAAACAATCTACATAAACTAAAAATAACCAAGTAAATCCATTTACAAGGGTGGTAAATAAGTTTCTTCTAATATAAAAAAATGACATGTTATCAACTTGAAACCAAGGATTACTTAAACAAAATATAGTTGTGAGAAAGAACATTATAAATATATACCACTTTTTATTTCTATTTTTCATAAATTTGAAACTCAACTTTCTTTACCTTTCACTATTGTTTGAATTCATTAATAAAAAAAAAGGGACGTGACATTCAACTTTTAGAACACTTGATAACACTTGTAAATGTGTAAATTTGATGACTTGATGTTACCATTTTCACCTTCATCCCACTATCTATCACTCTCACCACTTTCAAAAATATCAAATTTTTAATTTAAAATTATCACATTACCCAAAAAAATATTTAAATTAAATTTAGTAGTGATTGACATGGGTACAAGATCATAATATTATTTTTCAAAATGAGACCCTTTGCTATTGCAAAATTAGATCTCCCATGATTATATTTAATTCTTTCAATAAGGAAAGCATATCCTTATTCTAAAATAAAAATTAAATTGATTGCTTTGCCAACTACCTATTGTTAAATTTTTTAGATATGTCTTAAATCAAGGCCAAACCCTAACTAGTAATATAAAAAAATTTATACCTTATAATTTTGAAAGTATTAATTATCCCTTTCTTAGTGTCCATTCCCACAAAAAAATAGGGATCATTTTTGCTTAGGCTTGACTTTTTACTTTGCTAAATTTCCAAATTCTGAATTTTATCTCTCATAAGCCAGTGTTATGCATGGGTGTTCATGTGAAATGCTAACATCCCATGATTTTATAAAATTTAAATAATGGTTTCATATTCATTTATTTGTTATCAAATATTATATATATATATATATATATATATATATATATATATATAAAATAAATTCCTTTCACAATATTTTAAAGCACATGAAAATATTTTTATCTAAAATGTTTGGTACATCTTGTATGACTTAAGATGTGTAAGTATCGATGGAATATTAAGAAATAAAAATGAAAATAGTCTCATTTTTAAATTCATATAAAAAGATGTGATAAATTTTAATAAATATCTAAATATGATGGGGATTGAATCATTCTTATTTCCCAAATAAACTATTAAACAATAAAAAAAATATAAGGATTTTTTTTTTTGATTGTACATGTAACAAATTCAAAAGAAAATAAATAATGAAAAGGATACAATTTTTTAAAATTTTTATATACATGCTTAAAATGAATAGCTTTATCTAAATAATTTTAGAGAGGTTGAGGTAGAATGTAATTTATTAAGAATTATTGTGGTATGTTAAGAGATTACATCATGAATGGAATGGTAGTGGCATGGGAAAAAAAGATCTTGTTAGACTCTTCTTTCTTTTAACACTGAATGGAAATAATAGCATATATCCCTTAAAAATCTATATAAAAAATACAAAGAGATTTTTCTTCCCCGTGTCGATTCTAAATCATTTTCTCACATATAAGTCTAATAGATGCCTCAAAAAGTTATCTCTAAACATATTTTATATAAATTTGTACAAGAAATTTATGCTACTTATATCTTTAATTCTAATCCTCAAGCAACCTAATTCTAACCCTGATCTTGAGTTAAAATTAAGATTATAATTAGAACTCAAATTAACATATAATAAAAATATCAATTACAAAATTAATAAACCCATAAATTTAAAAAATATATTACATTAATATATTTAGTTTTTGTAGACATCCAAATTTGGACACTTAATTTATCCAAATTTATCCCTTTTCGTCTAAACATCCTCTTATCCAAGTTAATTAAGTAATATTACTATTATTTAATTAATATCCTTAATTCTGCCAAATCCCTAAGGTATTTAATTAATAATTAAATACCTTACCCTCCTTAATCCCCTTTTCATCAAATGAATTAAATAAATATTACATTTATTTAATTCCTCACATCATTTTCATCTAATCCTAATCCATCTCTTAATCTCTTCATTAAGGATGTGCACATGCCTAATCCTTGATTAGGATGTGTCACATCCTCCAACTTTTGCAAGTTGGCTTCTAATCCACATTAACCCCTAATTATCCTCTAATTACTAATTAGTTAAATCTAATTAGTACCTTGGTCAACTCTCCCCATCCCCCAAGGAATTTTTAATTCCTTTTTATTCACCCTAGGCTCCTCTCTTCCCCATGTGAATTTTTAATTCACATTTTATTCCTTCTAGAATCCCCTTTTCCCATGCACCTTCTAGAATATTTGACTTGTCACATCAAGTCACATGTGACAAACTCCCACCTTGTGGGAACATTGTCTTATCCACCAGATTCTTCCAATCATTGTGAATTTTTAATTCACTTTTATTCACCCAAGATTCTTCCCATCTCCCAATGTACTTGCAAGGTACTTGTCCTTCCTCCACCTCATGTACCTCTCTTTCACCTCACCTCCAAATCATCCTACCTTTATCCACTTCATAATCCACATGTCAAAATGTGAGGGCTTGTGAGTCCTCAACTCACCTTAGCCCTTCATCTTGACCTTGTTGGATCAATCTCAACCATTGAATTCTCTAGAGAATTCAAGATCCTCTATAAATACCCCCTCCTCAAGGGCATTAGGGGGGAATTTTGATTTGAGCAACTACATGCTGCCCATTTGCTTTCTCATCCAATTTTCAATTACATTCACTTGCATTTGCATCCAAACACATAGTAAAATCCTCCATTTTAGCAACATCAAGAGCCATCAAGGAGCACACATCCCGTCTTAAGCAAGGGCCAATCAAAGGAGTATCAACAACAAAGGAAGGTAAAACTATTTGTCTTATGCTATCTACTTTCCTCATTGTTTTATCACTCTCTTTTGGCTAATCTTGAGGTGTCCTTGGTTATTTTATCATTCATATTTTGAGTTATTTTATGCACTAGGATGGGATAAATTCCAAGGTTCACAGTTTTAAAAATAATATATAACAATTTAAAAATTTAAAAATTATTTAATATCCAATTTTAAAATAAAACATTATTTAATAAATTTATATTTTCATATTTTTAAACAAGTATAAAATTACAGTAAAAATAAACATAAAATTTAAATATTAAAAAATAAGAACAAAAAAATAAAAATAAAAATAATATATTACAATTAATTAAAATAAAATTTTACCGCTATTTCTTTCAATGTACGTGAAGCGTCCAAATAAAGAAGTAATTGGAGATAAAAAGTTGTTCAAAAACCAAAGTTTGATGTGACAGCTATAAACGACGTAACATCAGCAGGGAGGTGAGCGGATGACAAAACGGAGAAGGGAAAGACTTTTGACCGGGTCAGAGCTTAGTGTGTGACACTTAAGCCTGGCCATGTTTGGGAGGTGAGCGGATGACAAAACGGAGAAGAGAAAGACTTTTGACCGGGTCAGAGCTTAGTGTGTGACACTTAAGCCTGGCCATGTTTGGGAGCCTGAATTCTTTCTCCTCTTTCCTTGTAATATTTTATGTGAACATATTACACTTAATATGATAAAATGCACCTGTAATTCGACATTATGTTGGTAAGATTTGACACTTAATAACTTCAAGCCGTATTTGGAATATGCTACACCATTTTGTAAATCAAAAGAGTTTGTTTATAATAACGATTTTGGCTATATCTCGGCCAGGATAAGAAGGATTAGTTAATAACTTCTGAATAATTTCAATTAAAAATCATAGGGAATAATTCTCTTGGCAAGAATAGAAACCTAGAAATACTTATGGTTTACTAAATAATGTTTTGGAATTACAATTGTGGAAAGAATTATGTTTAGCCTATGTTAACAATTCCTTATGGATAGTGATTATTGAAGCATGTTCTCTTGGTTGATCATTTAGATAATGCTTGGAACACATTAATAGTAACAAATTAAGTAAGTATCATTGTATAATATGGGTAAGAACATGAATATCTGTATGAAATAAGTAAATTAGTTCATCTTGCAAGTTCTTATGTGATTTTCTTATGTTCATAAAGATAGATAAACATTAGCCTTTATTCCTTTAGTAATTGAGTGAGTTCAGGTATGAGGCATCTTTGGGATATCACTTGATGGCTAGTAACTATATGGAAAAGAGGAAAAGTCTATTGTATAAGTGGGACATGTTTTACAGTATTGCATGCATTGTGGCATGGTGTACAAGTATTAAGAAGATAAATGTTATGTAGAGGTATCATATGATCCTTTGTAGTTGAGTTGCTTTATTATTCTGAATGTGTAATGAAGTTGTAAATGATCATTATAGCGAAATGAATGTGTAATGAAGTTGTAAATGATCATTATAGCGAAATAGTTTGATCATTTCCTGTGAGGTAACTTGTAACCATTGAGATTTTGTAGCTAGTAAGGCTCTGCCAGTGAGGCATTTCATTAAGCCAGTGAGACACTTTTACGAGTGGTTTTTCATCCCTACGAGGGTTTTCCACTCATGAAATCTCTGTGTTATGGATTCTTTGTGGGTGCCCTTATGATCTTACTATTTCCTTAATTTGCATTACAATATTTGAGTTTACATGAATTGCTGAGATGATCATTCTTGTGTAAGCCTACATGACTAAATCTAATGAAAGAACGACCTTGTTTTGATATACTTTGATTTATTGATGTATGTTATTTGAATGTAGTGCTGAAAGTAATTTAATAATTACTCTCATTTCACATCTTTTTATAATTATTATAATTAGTAAATGAGATTTCCGGATCTTACATGGAGTAAACATGCAGATGTTGTGGAGATTAAATAACACATTATCTTTTCAAACATGATATTTAATTGCTAGATCTCAAAGGTTTGTTCATGTCATTGGTGGCATACAATTATTCCATTTTATCCATGAAGAGAAATTTGTTATCTATGTATCTATGATTAGAAACACGTATTCGATGTCATCCATGCTAGGTTAAATTATAATTTGTCCATTTTCTCATACATAATGTGTTTTCAAATTACAAAAAAATACTTTTTAAAGGCCCCATCCAAATCTGATTCTAATTAATTTTTTATACATGTCATTGGGAGAAGGTTTCTTTTGTTATAGTTTCTCTTATCATTAAGTTTTCTTTCATTATACAATACATTTATGTGGATTAAACAAGTAGATGTTGTGGAGATTAAATAACACATTATCTTTTGAAACATGATAATTTAATTTTTAGATCTCAAAGGTTTGTTCATGTCATTGGTGGCATACAATTATTCCATTTTATCCGTGAAGAGAAATTTGTTATCTATGTATCTATGGTAAAAAACACTTATTTAATGTCATCCATGTTAAGTTAAGTTGTAATTTGTCCATTTTCTCTTACATAATTTTAATTTATTCCCATGCATTCATTTATTACAATTAGATTTGAGTGCAGATGGAAAATGCATTGTGTTTTCCATCTGTATGTATGTTATGAGCATAATTTTCATGCAAATTAATAAACATATTGTGCTATCCAAGATTATTTGAAGGCAACGTTTATTACTTGTTAGTATGGTGTTTCTGGGCGTCCTTGTATTTTTATTTAATTGAGGTTTAATTGAATACCATATTCCTTTAAATGCAATGCTTTATCTTGCAGTTGGTCACATATAAAATTTTAATGCATTCGTTCGTTACAATTAAATTTGAGTGCAGACAGAACACACATTGTGTTTTCCATTTGTATTTATGTTATCAACATAATTTTCATGCACATTACTAAATTCATTGTGCTTCCCAAGATTATTTGAAGGTAGGGTGCATTACGTGTTAGTGTGGTGTTTGTGGGTGTGCTTGTGTTTGTGATTTGATTGATATTTGCTTAATGACCATATTCCCTTGAATGCATTACTTTATCTTGTGGTGGTCACATACAACTTTCACATGCATTCATTTGTTAGAGTTAGATTTTAGTGCAGATGGAAAAAGCATTGTGTTTTTCCATCTATATATATGTTATCATTAATAAATTCATTGTGTTGTTCAAGATTATATGAAGAAAAGGTTTGTTTCGTGTTACTATGTTGTTTGTTGGCATGCGTGTTTATGGTTTATTCAACATGTTTAATTGAATAGCATATCCCTTTAAATGGTGAGAGGTAAATTTTCCTTGTATTCTATGTAGAGTAAAAACATAATTGTAGTGCTGATTTATAAATAAAGTTTGTTGGTTCAAACATAACTTAGATCATGAAGACACTTTGTTATTGAAAATGGTCTAATAAGAGATTGAAAAGAAATTAAATGTGTACTACACAAGACTAAGAACATAAAAAAGATACTTAACAAAGTTGATATAAAAAGTCATCTGTATTTGAATTCATTATAAAACTATTTAAAATCCATTGAAGAGATGGCATAATTTAATTACGCAGTGTGCATAAAATGGATATGATGTTACAAAATGACTAGTCAACAAATATTCAATATGTGTCTTATATATTTATATTGTATATGGAAACAATCCAGTAACAATATATAGATGACACATTATAGTCACAAATGTTGCTACTTCATATTTCCTTAATTAGCATCCATGACACCTCCATCAATCATATCTACAGGCATACACACTACCTGTTTATACAATCCCTTTGACAATTCCATTGTACGCTCCATAATATATTGAACATGGAATTATATTCCCTGGATACAAACCCTAACATATTCTTGTTGGCCTCACATTCTACCTCATGATTATTATTGATCAAATCTTGTCAATGTAATTCAAGGTTCAATACCACATTCCTATCGGTCAACTATGTGAACTTGTTATTCAAATCATAATTTTTCTTCTCCATTTCACTTATCAACAACTTAAGACTTCTATTATTTTCTTCACACACTTGAACCTTCTCCAACAACATATGAGTGTGCATGACCTCAAGCGCTAGCCGAGCTTGCATTGGTTTCATGGTTTCATTCTTTACTTCGTCTATGTTAAAATGCCCCTCTTTAGCTACCCCCCTTGAAGGTTTTCCCTTCACCTCAAAGATTGAACTATCAAATGTTTCAACATTGACATCATTGCTAGATTTTTCAGTAGTCTTCCTTTTTCCCTTACCGGTTTTTCCCCTTTCCATTACTACAATACTTGTCTACATAAACTTATTATTCAAATTAATTACATTATGCCTCTCAATTACATAAATAACATGTAAAAAATAGTATAATAATATAATATAAATATCAAAGAGGACTATATACCAATTAGGATTCACATTATGTTGTACACATGGAGTATAAGTTACTTTAAGTATAGATAATGCTTATGATACATAGTAACTTCAAATTTCTACAATTAACCAACAAGCATAAGAACAAAAGGCATATACAACAACCAAAGGCTAAATGAGAATAGCATCAATTGCACATACTACCAAAACAAGAAAAAATAAATAAAATGCACCTTTACAATTCTTGCATTGGGAAGGCCGTGTTGGATGGAGTAGAGGTAGGTTACTAATCAACTTACAATTTTTTTGTTAATTATAGTGATAAATATTATGTTTTATTAAGCACACAACTAATTTCCCAAGTTCAGTGGACAAGAGGTCAACATGTAGACTATAGTGGTTATACTGAAAAATGGCGGATGAAGGAAGTTATATAGTAAATTGATTTTTCACATGATAATCAAAAGTTTGGATTGATATCTAAAAGAATATATTCTTCAAACTTACCAAATAAATTAACTTAACACCATAATTTTTCAATAATAAAATGTTCAAAGACACAATACACAAGTACAATTGTGTGCACTTCTCATCATCTCCTACACTACCTATTTTATACAATTGTAGAAAGGCCTTCATAAAATCTTAAATGCTTCTTCAATTCCTTGTGCATTAACAGTGTGGTGATTTTAAGAGCACGATCCTTGCAGTTGCTCAAGTAACGATAGGGGGCGAGAATCATGTTCTTTTAGCCTTGCACTTTGCACTCATTTGTCCTATAACAAACCCATCACTGTAAATGAGTACGTTAAACAATTAATGTATAAAAAAATGCCAAGTTGTTACATTGGATAAAAAACTATGAGATACAATAATATAGAAATCAAGAAATCCTTTATTTGTACCATTGGAAGAGAACAACTCAAGTCAAAGAGGTTCCATATCTCAAAAAAAATTACACAATAAGAAAGAACATCTACGAAAGGACTAGGATAAGGTTGTGTGATGCCAGAAACAATGACATCGACAATGCACACTTTGAGAGAACCTCATTAAAGGGAAAAAGAGGGCATCCTAGAATGCCATCAAGGATTAGTATGTGCCTTATGTAACATTCATTTCAATGTAAAAAACTTGAAAAACATATACTACTATGCGTTAAAGTGAAATCGACATAATTATTTTCCCACAGTTAATTCTTAAAGTAAAGAGGTTGCAATTAAGTCTCAAATCTTTTCAAATCAAGGAGTAGATATTTATAGATCAAGTAGTTTCAACAACACTACAGACACATATAAACAAACAAGAAGAATACTTGACAAAAGAGAAAGAACACAGATTTAAATGGGGAAAACCCTTTTAGGTAAAAAACCCCACACTCCAAAATCACAGAGACAATATATTATTCAATAACAAAATAGTTACAATACATTTAGGCTCAAGGCCATTGTAGGAGATTTACTTCTTGTTCCATCTTTGGCAGAATTCTGACAACATAACACCTGTGAATAACTCTCCTCTCATAACTCCTCTATCATAACACCTATATATATAGAGTACATAGTGACTAGGATAGAAGTTTCCTTAAACCCACGCCCATGCATGAACATGCAACAAGAAAGGCACTACATGCAAAAAAGCACATGTAAAAAATCTAGGTGTCCACATTCCATGTTGACTCAACTAGGAATAGAAACTACATCCATACACAACTCTAATTGTAAATAGAAACTTCCAAACTTGACTTTTCAAAGTGGGTGCCAACTTCCACAAAAGTAGGTGCATACCATATAGTTAACTCAACAATTCCTTGATACATGTCACCATCATGCAACTCTAAGAAGATTTTACAAAATCCTCTCTCCAAATGAGTGCCCAAGTGACAAGTGTCACTATGGCACACCTCTATGAAGTAGGCACAAGAAAAAATGCTTCAAATAAACACCATAGTGATAAGTGACACTCTGTTGAGCTCTGCATCTTGCATGTAGGATATAAAACTTCCTGATGGATCCCGCAAAGTGCTATGAAAATTATTATAGTTGGAAACTTAGGATATATCAATATTTGCAAAATTATTTATCCAAAAATAATGCTAGGACTCAAAGGTTGAGACACATTAATCCCAACAATCTCCCACTTGTCGAAGACCTGCCAAGAGCCCATGGAATCAACAAGATTTAATTTCTAAGAGTCAATCAATAAAAGCAGATCATCATAGCCATACATGAAATCACATGAATCTTGAACTTGAATATCTAGAGCTCTAATCAAGACACCTACAAAAAAATCCAAGATGTCTACCATCTTAGGTAACAATTCCTACCATCCTTCAAAGGAAAAGAACAATCCACAGTGTATATGCACCGGTCTAAAGAACACAAACATCAGATCCAACCGATAGCAAAGGCTACAAGATACTGCCACAACTCCACTGTGCTCATGAGATAAATATAAGCTCAAACAACTCCAATCCCATAACCATAACACAAATTTGAAGTCGAAGAATAATCCTCCATTGAACAAGATAAACCATAAGCTAAAATGACAACTAAAACAAGTTTCCCTCATCCAACTGATGAACCCACGAGATTGGAAATAACACCCAAAAAAGTGCTAATCCATCCAATCTACCATGCCTCAAAGCTATGCACAACATTAGAAAACTCATGCCAACAATATATCCAACCCATCAACCGCAATCACAAGCTCCTTGTGTTGAAATAGTCGATGAAGAAAAACACATCTATGAACTCCCATTGCATGGGTAATGTCTAGTATGAAAAGACATCAAGGCACACCGAGTCTACCAATAGCACCACATAGAGGATGTATCCATGCAATACCAAGAATCATCCACAATGACATGCATAAATTGCAACCAAAAAATCACTGCAAGTACAATGCTCACCACAAGTCTCCCAAGCTCTTCCATATTAAGTCTCCAAATCTCTCCCATGTTCTCCACATTTGACAAAGGACAAAGATAAAGGAGCCTCTATGTCATCACCCAAAAACAAGTGAAAAAACATGACCACAAACTAGTGATCACCATAGCTCTGTATGATCTCAACTCCAACATCATGGGAACCCAAACATCTAGGAAGAAACCCAAGACCAAAGAGAGAAAATCTGCACAACATACAAATGTATAATTTCCTTGTGCGTACACCTCTAAATGCTTAACTATTTCAAGTATGATCTCCTCAAAAACCCAAAGAGAAAAGCCTCAACAACACCTATCTTGTTCAATCTCCAAGATCAAACACAATATATGCATCATGTAATCACATGGATTTAAGCTTCTCAAGAGAAGACCAAACTAAGTCCATTTCCCATATTAGGAAATTAGCCCGGGAATACCATCTCCTAAACTACTCATAAATGAAATCACAATGTCAACTCACATGCTCAAGGAGATAACCATGCTGAATATCTCTCATAATGAATCCTCCAAAACCATTCGATTATAGCTCAAGATCCATATCTACGAAAGATA
The DNA here is from genome assembly GCA_007258455.2 of Sequoia sempervirens. NCBI lineage: Eukaryota > Viridiplantae > Streptophyta > Pinopsida > Cupressales > Cupressaceae > Sequoia > Sequoia sempervirens. The sequence goes on from VDFB02000017.1 coordinate 276,177,698, forward strand.
AGCATCACACTTGAGAGGACCAAAGGGCTATGCCTCTCAAGTGACAAACTGTAGTGTAGACTAGGAGTGGGGAATGATAATGCTCCTCCAAGATATCCAAGTTATCATGACTCATGCACGAACAATCTCCTCACATGTCTATCATGAACTCATGTCCATGTCTGGGTGAAAAGCTCCTTGGACTTCCTGTTGAGATATCATCAAGAGTACCCATCTCAACAGATTCTCTCATCTCAAGAGAAATACAAACTCACCCACATCTCCATGCATCCATGAGAACTAAAAAAAATCAACTTGTGCTAAGATCCAAATGCAAACAATGCACTTCTTATTAAGCTCTCAAGCACATGACCAATGTACTAAAAACACAAAGAACTTTCCAAATCATTGTCAAAGTTCCAACTAAAGTCAAGAACCTATCATGACATCATGATCTAAATAGTATCATGCCAACACTCTAATGTGTAGTCAATAATCCATCATGGCACAACACTAGAACCCATCCTCTCAATATAGGATCACCATCTCCTCTAAGAGATCACATTCTCTAAGTGAACAAACTATGATCTCAAGAGTAATGTAATATACAAAAAATCTAATACACCATTAGGATTATACCATGACATGCAACAACATACTCTAAAACAACATCACCCATCAGAGTATTACCAACACCCCAACCAAAGACTCCAAGAGTCCTCCATGGCTCTAAGATGTTACACATCTTCAATCTCATGAAGATGACCATCTCCAAATAATTTCTATGAAAATGCAAAAGAATCCTTCTACAACAACAGCATCTAAGAGCTTGTCCTAGTAACATCTACAACACTAAAGAAGATCATTCATCACCAAGTGATGAATCCATAGTCACTACTAAAGCTCCCATTGAATAGTGATACTGAGCTCTCCAAGCATCATGACTCATCCATCTCCTAATATGAAGATCCTCTAGGTCCACACACCCACATGTCCATCTAACAATAATATCAAGTGGCACCAAGATCTCCAAGGCAAGGAAATACACCATCATAGTCACAACAACTCACACAAAAAAGTGTATCCAAGCTATCCATGGCATCGTGATAAAACATGTTATAGGTCCCCACAATCAAATATCTAGGTACTCAACACCATCTTGTCTTCCCAATGCAACACATACCAATATACCAATGACCATCGACAAGGTCAACTAATGAAGTATGCATCAAATTTGAATCAATCTCATGGATATAGAAAGTCCACATACGATTCCTCCCACTGCAACTAAATGGGTGATCATCCCATACAACTGTATGACCCATAGATATCAATCATTGAACATGCAAATCCATAATCATATTAGTAACATGCAAAACTAGGATATCAAAGAAGATATCATGTAGCTTTTCATGAATCAAACACCAGATCACCAATAGATTTGATTTTCCAAACAAAACCAAAACATGAACACCATAGTCAGGGACCCCTCAAAGCATTCCTATAAATCTACAATTGTGTTCATCCAAAAAACTCTAAGAGTTTGAACACAATCTTTCCATGGATCTACAACCCACAACTTTTAGAACACAAGACAACTATAAAACCTCCAAAGGAAATAAGTTATATAGAAGCTTATAACAACTTCATAACCACCACCAAATAATAAAGCATTTATCAACATTTACTCAACGATAAAACTACAAGCCTCCTCAAACCATGCATGGAGCATGCATGAAAAGCTGCAACTATCTTATATCCATAATCATCCAAACACCATGACCCAAAAAATAGTTATATATAGATCTACAAACTGCAAGTTTTGTTTGATTGTGAAAAACTACAAAACCACTGTGTTTTCCAGCACACAAACACATCCACATCCACTTATCATTTGGAAGACCCAAAGGTTAGAATAAAAACTATATTAGTTAATATAGTATAATGGATTATCATGAATATGCATCACCATATATTTTTGAATGGAAAATCTATAAAACCCTTAGATCCAAGGAACATGAATCTGAGCCATGCAAGTACAAACATCCATCAAGAAAGTATCTAGGTCTAGGAACTCTAGGCACATTTATAAGCCAACATCACCACCACCATGTAAATGCATCTGAGAGAGAATTAGGCTATTCCAAAAGTTTTCAAATCGTCCGATGATCAACTTCAAAGCCTACATGCATTGGGGTTATTGAAACAATGCCTTCCAATGTTAGGGGTTAAAACCAAACACCCAACATAGGCAGACCAAACTAAAGTCATAACAACACAAGTCTCTCCATATGACCAGGGAGCCCATCTCAGACACCCAATATGGATACTCTTCTACACACAATCACAAAATGAAAGACAACCACCATACATGAGGGTTATCAACTGTCTAATTAGGAGCTCTAGATCAACATCATTTCAATGTGATCATCTCCACTTCTTTTTGTCTTAACCATCCTTATTTGTGCCTATTGTTTCTAGAAACTAAAGCAATTGCAAGTCTTTCACTTACCAAATGATTAAAAACCAACCCATTCCTTCAACTCAAATTCCCTCAAGCCTCCAAAGCTAAGGAATCGCTAGAAGAAATACCTAGAACTCCAAACACCACATGCATCACCATGCAAGCACATGCAAGTGACATCCAAGCCCATGCAAGTACATTCAACACACATACAAGTACATGAAACTTACATACATGCACATGCAAATCCACAATTGAGCTCTCATACCAATTTGAAGGAAAAAAGTGGGCATCCCGAATGCCATCTAGGATCAATATGTGCCTTCTGTAACATTAATTTCAATGTAGAAACTTGAAAAGAATATACTCTATGCCTTAAAGAAAAAATTGATATATTTATTTTCCCACTATTAATTCTTAAAGGAAAGAGGTTGTGATTAAGTCTTAGATATTTTCAGATCAAGGAGTAGATCTTTACAGATCAAGTAGTTTCAACAACATTATAGACACATAGAAACACACAAGAATAAGACAAAAGAGAAAGAACACATGGATTTACATGGGGAAAACCTTTTCAAGTAAAAAACCCCACTCGAAAACCACAAAGAAAATATATTATTTAGTATCAAAATAGTTACAATACATTCTTTAGGCTCAAGGCCATTGCAGGAGATTTACATCTTGTTGCATCTCTGGTAGAATTTTGATAGCATAAAACCTGTGAATAACTCTCCTCTCATAAATCCTCTAGTATAACACCTGTATATATAGAGTACGTACAGTGCCCAGGATATAAGTTTCCTTAAACCCACACCCATGCATGAACATGCAACAAGAAATGCACTACATGCAAAAGCATGCAACATGCACATGAAAAAAAGCACCTATCAAAAATATGGGTGTCCACATTCCAAGTTGATTCAACTAGGAATAGAAATTACATCCATACACAACTCTAATTGTAAATAGAAACTTCCAAATGTGACTATTCAAAGTGGGTGCCAACTTCCACAAAAGTATGTACATTCCATAGTTAACTCAACAATGCCTTGACACATATCACCACTGTGCAACTCCGAGAAGTTTTTTACAAACTCCTCTCTCCAAATAAGCACCCAAGTGGCAAGTGTCACTATGGTGCACCTTTATGAAGTAGGCACAAGCAACAATGCTTCAAATAAGTTCCATAGTGACAAGTGGGACTCTGTTGAGCTCCACACATTGCATGTAGGATATAACACTTATTGATGGGTCCCACAAAGTGCCATGGAAACTATTATAGTTGGAAACTTAGCATATATCAATATTTGCACAATTATTTATCCAAAAATAATGTTAGGACTAAAAGTTTAAGACACCTTAATCCCAACACTCATGGGATTGGAATGTTGTGGAAAATTGCATGTTTGATCACATTAGTAACAATGCCTTTTCCAGTCAATCTACCCCCTGAATATAGCTCAACATGATCTCCAACCATAAAAGTTCTCACCTCATCATCTATCCTCTCATCATCCACAACATTTGGATGCAATGGAAGGGTCATTAACATGAATCATAATTCAAGTTAGAGTTAATGATTCATTAAAATTTGGAAATGAAGCATAGAAATGTGTTATGACGCTACCAATAGAGATGGATGACTAGTTCTCTCCCCATCTCCATGTCCATCATGATTACCTTTCCCACTTGCTTTGCTACTACCTTTCCAATAAGGTCAATCCCTAAATTTTTTTGAGAATGCAAACATCCTTTAACATTATCTTGGAAAACATGCCACAAGTTTCACAACAAAAAATACATAACCAAACATTACAATTTGAAATTATAATTTAGAATTATATTTGTATCAAAAGAAATGAAAACGCACACTTTAGATCTAGCTAAAGTCATAGGAATGTAGTCAACACTTCAATCTTTCTTTGTTCATTGCATTTCAAGATTTTTTGTCAAAGTTGTGCAATAGGAATATCATCATCCTTGGAGAGAATTTTTTTAAAAATTCTAAATAAGCTCATAATGTACAAACACTATCCTTATTCAATATATACTGTTATTGTGGAAAAAATGCCATGGGTTTCACAACACAAAATACATACACAAACATTATAATTTGAAACTAAAATTTAGAATTATATTTGTATCAAACAAAATGACAAAGCACACTTTAGATAGTTGAAGTCATAGGAATGTAGTCAACACCTCAATCTTTGTTTGATCACCATGATTTTAGTTTTTTGGCCAAAGTTCTCCTAAGGAATATCATCATCCTAGAAGAGAAATTTCAAATACATTATAAAAAATATCATAATGTACAATTTCTATCCTTATTCAATAAATCAAAATATATACATATTGAATCCTCTTTGATTTCTTTTCTCCCCTAATGAGGCACCCTTTCTTCTTTGCTTCCCTATTGAGGCACATGTTTTCCTCTCCCAAATTGAAGGGTACCCTCACACATCCACCAATTCCTTCTTCACCCTTTCCCTATAATGGCAGGAATGTTAATGTTACATCAAATTCACATGCATTCAACTACTTCATTGAAGTAATCAAAAAACAAATTTAAGAGTAGATTTGTAATTTACAGTTACATCCAATTTCCTTTTGTCAAGGAACCTTGAATTTTTTTTTCATCTTTCCTCCCTCTTATTCTCAAGGTTAGAAGACCGCCTTCTAGCTACATCTTTTGCTTTGGTAGGAAATGCTTCCTCTTCCAAATCAAAAATACCTTATTGAGGGCTAGTATTAACTTGTTGACCATCACCCTATCATGCCATGTTTGTTAACGTTACATCAAACTTGTATACATTGAAACAAAAAAATTGAACTAATCAAAATTCACATTTAAGAGTTGAATTACACATTACCATTTGATCCATTTTGTTTCTCTTCTTCAACATTAATATTTTTTCTTTCCTCCCTCTTCTCCACATTGTTGTAAGACCATATTGTAGCTTTCACCTCCTTCTCTTTCTTAGGAAACTGTTCATCCTACTTTTGTTTGTTGAACACACAAATATACTAAGAGAGGGTGAATTAGTATATTAGTAAAATTTAACTTTAATAAACATATCAATAAACATCAAAGAATCATCAAGAGCAATGTAAGTAATGAACATAATCCGATAAGAGAATGCCAAATTTACATGGAAACCCTAAAGAGAAAAACCACAGTGAGAAGAATTGCTTGAATATACTACCCAAATCTAGCCTCACAAAAATAATGAAGTCTTACAATAATTTTGTAGGCACCAAACCACTAGAGACATGAATCCCCATAACAGTTCATAGGCACCAACCTAAAGGAGACACCAATCCTCTAATTTGAGCACTAACTCTGAGAACAAGAGGTACCAACCTTACATACAACAAGAGGCACCAACCCATTGAATACATTGAAATGATTATAAATAAACTTGTAGACTAATCTCTGTCAACAATGTATATGGAATGAATTTGTACATTTCTAATATGTTATTGGGACAACTCTATATGCACAAGCTGCTCTCCTTTGCATAAAAAACCTTTGCTCTAAAAGATAAGAAATGAAAAACTAGAGTAGATCACACACCCATGTACAGTCATAGTTCTATATTTTTAGTCACACCTTCAATATTCTAAAACAATTTGTATAAATATTGATTCGGGTGATAAAATACATCGATATGTTAGCTTGAACCAAAAATTAGAACAACTAGTGAATTAGAAGTTGGGTAGTAAAAATCCTTTCTTATCGCTAGGTCATGTTAGCCTGATAAATTCAAATTTAGAACCAGGAACTAGCCATTGAGACGATTTGAATATGAGTCGTTGATTATCCTTTTTCATGGATAAAAGGAACAGTGTATATTCAAATCAAGATACTCTACCCTTAGAATATTTCTTGAATAATAAGAGTGCAGATACTACTTTGAAAAGTCTTTCGGTATATGTCATTCTGGACACACGTCAACTTTTTGTAGCCCTGCACGACCTTCTCTCTTTCTTCACTCTTCTCGTAGATTTACGAAAGAATACCACGTGTCACCATTCCATGATTCCACACAACCTTCTCTCAACCTTCTCTCTTTCTTCTCTCTCTTCTTGTGGATTCATGGAAGATCACCATATGTCACCATTTCATGCTTCCGCATGACTAGAAGTGGGACCTTCCCTTACACTTGTGGACAAGTAGATATTTTACACATGTCCATCACTTGATAACCATAACACTTTGAAATATTTACATTAGAATTAGGGAAATATTTTAAAATTAGAAGAGGTGATAAGTGGGGTAGTAAACTAATGATTCTTAAGGGCTAAAGTCATAACTTAATTGATAAGAATTTTTTTGAAAGTGATTCAATGAAGAAATAGATCATAAGGTGCATGAATATATAGAACACTTAGGGTTTAAGGGAATTAAAGATAAAAACCTACCAAGAGCATAAAATCCTAACCAAACATGATCACCAATCTGATCCAGATGAAGACCAAACTAACATCACAACATGTTGACATGAACAAACCATAACAATGTAATAATCTCCCCAATATAGAGATTTGACATCAATCACAACAATTTGAATCCCTTTTGACCTCAATGAAAACAATTTACAATAATCTCCCCCTTTGACATTGATGGCAACACAAACTGAATTCTCTCCCCCTTTATTCAATTCTCCAACTCTTCCTATAATTCTCCCCCTTTGACATCAATGATAAAGGAATATAGCAATAATCATTCCACAATACTCCTCCTTTGTTCTTCTCCCTTTATAGATAAAAAATATTGGTAATAGTAACTCTCTACAACACTCCCCATAAGGGAAATACTCCAGGGGTAGAGTAAAGAAGTACTCCCCTAAACCCGTGCTTCATCTAAATGTTCACTTAAAGGAAGGAGTTGTTACTCCAAGCTTTTGTTTGTGATATTCAAATGTCTCCTTAGGAAGATGTTTTATAAAGATATTTACAATCTAATCTTTAGTAACCACATGTTCTAATTTGACTTCCCGATATGCAACATTTTATCTCAGAAAATGATGTTTGATTGAGATATGATTTGTCCTTGAATGCATCAGTAGATTCTTTGAAATATTAATTGCACTTGAATTATCACACAAAATAGAAATAGGTTCATTGTATTCAACCTTTAGATCCTTCAATATATGTTTCATCCAAAGAACTTGAGTACAACATGATGCTACAACAATGTATTATGCTTATGCTATTGACAAGGATATTGAATCTTGTTTCTTGCATAGCCATGACGTAGGTTTGTCTCCAAGAAAGAATTCCCCACCACTGGTAGTCTTTCTATTGTCAACACTTCTCGCCCAATTAGCATCTGTGTAAGTTGCTAGAGTAAAATCATCACCTCTGGGATACCATAGACCATAGTCAATAGTATTGCTCAAATATCTAAAAAGTCTCTTTACTTCCTTTACATGTGTTTCTTTAGGTGCTGCTTAAAATATTACAACCATACATACTGCTCGCATAATGTCAGGTTTGGATGCAATAAAATATAACAAGATTCCAATCATTGAACTATACAGAGCTTGATTTTCTTTGGGTGACTGATCATCCTTTCTTTGCTTACATCTTATCACTAGTGGTGTACTAACTAGCTTGCAGTCTTCCATCTTGAACTTCTTCAACATCTCCTTGATATATTTGGTTTGTGATATGAAAATGCCCTTATTTGACTGAGATATTTGTAAACCAAGGAAAAATGATAATTCACCAAGCATAGACATCTAAAATTCCTTTTGAATCTCTTCTGCAAAATCCTTACACATCTTTCCATTACTGCCACCGAAAATAATATCATCAACATAGACAACAACTATCAATTGATATTCACCTTCTCTCTTGATGTAAAGATTGCTATTTGCAATCCCTCTTTTGAATCCTTGTTGTTGCAGGTGCTTGTTCAAATTAGAATACCGAGCCTTAGGGGTCTATTTGAATTCGTACACCACCTTTTTCAATTTGTAGACATAATCCTTATTCTCATACAACTAAAACCCTTTAGGTTGCTCAATATATAATTTATCTTCAAGATTTCCATTGAGAAATTTTTATTTGACATCCATCTGATATGCTTTGAAATTCTTATAGATAGAATATGCCAAGAGCATCCTAATTGATTCTAATATAGCCATAGGAGCACAAGTTTCTTCAAAATCAATACCTTCTACTTGAGCATATCCTTTGCAAACTAGTCTTGCCTTATTTCTCATTACCTTGCCATCTTCATTCATTTTGTTTTTGAATACCCATTTGGTGCCAATTACATTCTTATCCTTAGGTCTTGGAATAAGCTTCCAATTCTCATTCTTTTCAAATTGATTTAATTCTTTTTCTAGTGCATTAATCCAATTCCCATATTTGCTAGCCTCTACAAAATTATTAGGATCAATCTTAGATAACAAACAAAAGTTTACCCGTTTATTCATTTTTTTAAACTTCTCCTAGTAATAACTCCATCATTATTGTCTCCAAGAATTTGATTTTTAGAATGATTTTTATGAACATACTTAGCTGGAGATTTTGCATTTTCTATATTTTCATCTTCTTCATTTGTACCATTATCTTCTTCTGAACTAACTGATTGTTCAAAATATTGGTCCCTCTTAACTAATGGCAAATGATGTAGATCTTCATCAATTCTCACATTTATACTCTTAACCATCTTGTGCAGTCTCTTATTGTAGCATTTATATGCCTTGCTCCTTGATGATTAGCCAAGAAAGATACCTTCATCAAATTTGGACTCAAACTTGCCCAAATTTTCTTCATCCCTTTTGATGTAGCATCTACTTCTAAATATTCTAAAATGATTTATAGATGTAGGTCTACCATACCATAACCCATATGGTTTCTTGCAATTGTTTACTTATTAATCCTTTATTAAGGATATGTACATCAATATGGATTGCTTCTCTCTAGTATACATTAGGCAACTTAGCTTCATTTAGCATTGGCTTAGCCATTTCCTGAATTGTTATGTTCATTCTTTTAGCCACTCCATTTTGTTGAGGAGTTCTTACAACTGAATATTATCTTCTAATTCCATGTTCTTTACATAATTCTATAAATTCATTAGAAGTAAAATCACCACCTCTATCATACCTTAGGAATTTGATTTTTGATCCCATTTCATTTTTAACCATAGCCTTAAAAATATTAAATCTAATAAAAGCTTTAGACTTTTCTTTCAAGAAAGAAACCCAAGTCATTCTAGAAAAATAATCAATGAATAATACAAAATACCTTTCTCCTTGCAGGGTTTATGTCTTTATAGGCCCATATAGATTTTTATGAATTGACTCTAATGGATCTGTAGTAGAATGATCCTGTCTTTAATCTTACTCTTGTCTGCTTCCCTAGTTGACATTCTTTGTAGAAGGTACTTGCGAGCTTAGTAATTTTTGGCATATCTCTCACAACATGCTTGGAATTGATCTTCACAATATTCAAAGTTGATATAACCCATTCTTTTATACCATAGATAAATCTCATATGATTGTCCCAAAAGACAATTTTTTCCTTTGACTCCAGTGAGATTATACAAATTAACTTATGGCCTACTTGCTTCTACAACAATCTTTCCATTTTCCCTGATTTCACATCCTTAAGCACGAAATGTGAGATTGTAGTTTTTATCACACATCTGAATTACACTAAGAAGATTATGTTTTAATCCTTTAACATATAGGGTAGCACTCTTCCATTACTTCTTCATAAAAAGGTTACATAAGAGCCTTTACATCCCTTTTCAGGACGAAGTTGAATACAATGTTATGCCAGAGCCAAGTTCAACCATCCTATCTATTTGAGCATTTGACAAAACATTCTTATTTACAATCAAGCGATCTAGGAAGCGTTGCAAGTCCTTGAAGTAGAAAGCCTCCCTGAATTTTTCAATTGCAACTTCCACCTTTTTGTTATTTTTGTATTGTTGAGCATCCACCACATCACACACAAAACCCCGCTTTGGCCATTTCTCATAACCCGAGATAGCTCTTATGGCTTTGTCCACGAATTCATCCTTCAAGAACTGAGTGAATATCTTGGTTATCATCTTCCTTCTGGATGTTCGCAAAAAAAATGTCCCAATAAGATATCATCGTGCATATGAGGCCCTTTCACCCTGTGTTTTTCAATCACTTGTCTTATAGCCATTTTTATCTCCTACGAACAAACCTTGAAGAGGCACTCTATCTAGTCATCACAGATTTCCATTGGCCTTGCCCCTCCTTGAGTTGATTCCTCGCCACCCTCCACCACGTCGCCTCCCTCCTTGACATCGCTTCCCTCCTCCTCCTTCGTGCCTCCCACCTCCTCATCCGACGGTTGAAAACATTTACAAAGAATTCTCGAAAATTCCATCACAATCACTACTCACATAAACAGAACACTGAAGTCTTGTTGTATATCGCTGTTTAAATAGATATGAAGACACTCCCAATGCAACTAAAAGGATCCCCATGAATTTTCTAGATTTTGGCACCCTTTCTTTTCATCCCATGGGGATCAATGCTGTTTTTGATTGAGGATCTTCCAATCAGACACTTTGTGGTAAAAAGGTCACTACGTTTCACATTTCTAGATGCCGAGGAGGCTGATTAACCCAAAAAAAGTGATTTGTTTTGATCTAGGCCACTTTGTGATCTGCCTTTTAGTCCTAGAGCTGCCCTTTGCATTAGTGTGGCTTCTACTACCACATGATCTGTAAAGCGTACATTTTCCTTGTTCTTCTCACCGCCTTTTATTTAGATTTTGATATCTTCTTACTAGCTCACGGGATCAACTAGTGTGGCTGATTGCAGGAAAGGTACAATAGAGCTATAGTACATCAACATTATTTATCTTTTCAAGATCTGACCACTTGCTTGGAGCTTCAAAGATAATCCTTTCCTCCGTCTGATCAATGCCATGCTTAGAAAGATAGTCAGCCACCATATTCGATTCCCTGTATACATGAGTGATTTTGAAATCTTTTAAACTTCTTAGCACTATATCTATTCTTCCCACCCACATATTTAATTTCCAACTTGGGGCATGATTTTCCCCCATCGCCTTTATGACAATCTCCGAATCACCCTCGATATCCAAATTGTTCCACCCCTTTGAGACACAAAATTTGGTGCCTTACAGCAACGCAGCACACTTGACCTCATTGTTCGTGCCCCAAGGCAGCTTGATTGAAGCAACCCTTTCAATTTTTCCACAGATTGCGGATTATGAATCCTGCTCCTGAGGGCCCTGGATTTCCTTTTGAGGCCCTGTCGAAGTTCAATTTTAATCTAACTTTCAGGGGTAGTTCCCATTTGGGCTTCCCTCTTCTAGCTTTTCTTTTGTAGAGAGAACCTTTGGGAGGGTTGAGTAACTTCCAATTTTGGCTCATTTTTTCATCCCATGCTGAAAAATATTTTTATTTCTCCCTCTTAAGTCTGCCATTCGGATATTCGCTGATCCCAGCTTCGATCTTGAAAAGGAGACCTTCTATGTGCATAGCCTTCTCTTTGAAAATTCTCGCATTGTGCTCCTTCCATATATGCTAGATGATCATCGCTGGGATTTTGCTCCATAGCCCGCCATATGCCGCCCCTTTGTGCAGGTTAGGCCACGAGTCAAAAATCTATCTTAAATTGTTTGGGAGAGGGCCTTGCCACTCTACCTTAGCACAAAAGTTTGACCGACATCTCTATGCTACCTCACATTGAACAAGCAAATGTTGGACATCCTCATTATTTTGCTTGCAAAGGATGTACCAATGAGGTCCACATATCCCTATTTGATTCAGCCTGTCGCCTGCGAGGATGCGCTCGTGTAGGGCTATCCACGCAAATGCCCCCGCCTTTGGAAGAACACTTCTCCCCCAACAAAGACGTTTTGGCTAGGAGAACCCAACAACTTCATTTTTTATTCTTTGTACCCTGTGCTGACTATGTAGGAACCCGTCTTAGCCACACACCATAGTATTGCATCAGGGGAATTAAAAATGAAGATATGCCTCTTAGAGAGCTCGCTCATTAAAGCCAATTTAGGCTGATCCTACACTCCTTCAAAAATTTTCCATGTCCATTCCCATTGCCTGTTCTCTCTCCATAGATTCATATAATTTCTTAAACACACCCCATAAGCCACCTTTGTCATCTCAATTGCTTTTTCCATCCTTGGGAGTTTGTTTAAAATAGGGTAGCCATTCCATGATTCGTCCCAGAAGGATGATTTCCTTTCGTCACCTATTTGCCAAGTCAAATGATCGTAGATAACACACTTGCAACTCATTATAAAATTCCATATGGTCGAGCCTTTCTGGGGATTGGCCACAGTTAAGATCCTTTCAGGTTCATGTGAATCCAAATATTTAGCTCTTAATATTCTACTCCATAGGGTGTTTTGGTTTTTGAAAATTTTCCATGAAAGCTTAGCACCTAAAGCTCAATTTTGAATTTTCAAATATTTTACTCCCACCCCACCTTGTTATTTTGACAGTAGCACAGTTTCCTAAGCTAGGAGCGATATGCGTTTCTTGTCATGGGTTCCATCCCAAAGAAACTTCCACTCTATTTCCCTTAACCTTCTAATAACCTTGCTGGGAGCCTCGAGGCATGATAACATATAAATGGGAATAGCTGATAAAACAAATTTTACCATTATTACCTTGCTTGCCAGTGTCAACCAACAAACTTTCTAGGCTTCTGTTCTTGAGCTGCATTTGTTAATCATGCTCTCCGAGAGATTAAATTTCACTAGCCCCATGAAGAGGGGAATTCCCAAATATTTGGTTAGGAGTAGACTATTGTTGAAGCCCAAAACATTTAAGATCCTACGCTGAAGGCCCTTAGGGATGTTGATGAAATAAACATTTGATTTCTCCGCATTGACTTGCTGTCCCACTTGTGTGCAATATTTCCCTATTGCAGCTTTCATAGCCCCTACTTCCTCTATGGATGCTCTACCATACAGGATTGTATCATCAGCAAAAAGATGATGAGAGATGGCTGGGATATGATTCGATACTTCAATGCCTTTCTATTTTCCAAGGTGCTTTAATTTTGAAATATGTTTGCTCAGTGCCTCTGCCATGAGGACATATAGGAATGGTGAAAGGGGATCACCTTGCATAGCCCTTTTGCATCGTAGAAAAAACCACAAGGGGACCCATTTATCACCACCAAATATCTTGGAGTGGATATGCAACTGAAAACCCACCTTAGCCAATCCTCTCCAAACCCAAATTTCTTCAGGACTTCCATGAGGAAGCACCATCATACCCTATTTTAGGCCTTACTCATATCCAATTTCACCACCATTCCATTGCTTTTTGATCTTTTCAGAGTGTGAAGCAGTGGGCTACGATAATTCCATCTGAGATGTTCCTTCCTGGCACAAAACCACTCTACTCTTGAGAGATTATATGAGGGAGGATCTGCTTCAACCTATTGGCCATGCCTTTGGATATAATTTTATAAATTGAATTGAAAAGTGCTATGGGTCTGTAGTTGGAAAAGGACTCGCAATTTTCTTTTTGGGGGATTAGAATAATGTCCGTATTGTTTAGGTCTGTGAGGAGAGTTTTCTTTTTCCTTGATTCTTCCACAACCTCAAAAATCTTCTACCCCATGAATTCCAAGCATCACTGGTAAAAAAAAGCATTGAAACTATCAGGGCTTGGTGCCTTGTCCGGTTGCATTTGAAAGAGAGTTAATTTTACCTCCTCTTTGGAGATTTTTCCGTATAGGAATTCATTATCCTCAGCCTTAAGAATTGGTTCGATATCATTGATTATGTCCAAATCGATGGGTTCTGCCTCATCATCGCTACCCAGAAGGGAAGAAAAAAATTCTAACCCGGCCTTCTCAATATACTTCTTGCTTGTAATATACCCACCCTCATTTGCAGTGATCTGGGCTACTCTGTTCCAACTATGCTTAACTTTTGTTGAATTATGGAAAAATCTTGTGTTTTGGTCACCTTCTTCGAGCCACGTATCTCTGGACTTTGTTCTCCAGTAACATTCTTCTCTGGCTAATAACTCATTATACTCCACCATCAAAGCCTTTTCTTTTTCAAATTCTGCATTTGTCATGCACTGTTTTAGGATAACTTCCTTGAGTGTGGCCAATTCTGCTTTGATACGTTCCTTCTCTTCAAATATATTTTTGAAGGATATTTTATTCCACAATTTTAAATTGTATTTCAAGATCTCTGTAACTTTTTCTGAAAAATGAACATTTTTGAGCTGTTGATCTTGATGGGCTCTGACCACCATTGCCTCAGAAGATTTGGTAACTCTATTGCCATCATCCACATTTTCTCGAAACGAAAATTCCCTCTTGCTGGTTTCAAATCTTCATTGATTAGTAGCTCAATTGGATAATGATCAGATATTGCTATTGGCCAGATGGAAGATTTTGACAAAAGATTTCCTTGCAACCAATCTTCAGACACAAGAAATTTGTCTATCCTTTCAACTATGTTAGTGAAATCCTTTCTTCTATTATTCCATGTGTATATTCCATGTGTATATTCCATTTGAGGCCTTTATATCAATCAACTTGTTTTCTTCAATAAATTTCACAAAATCTTTTTGTGCTTGTAAATTTTTTTGAGAACCCCCTAGATTTTCTTTTAAATCCATAATGGCATTGAAATCTCCTCCTAAAATTACTTTCATGTTGCGTATGGCATGTGAAACTACATCCCATAACAGTTTTTTCTCCTTTGTTTTTATCGGACCATATACATTATGTACTTCAAAAATTGAATTTGTTTGAAGGTTTGTTACCTCGAGTTTCATCCAGTGATGATTGGAGTTTGTGATTGCTACTTTGATTCTTCTTGGGTACTAGAGTACTCCCAGGCCGCTAGAGGCTCCAATTGCATCTATGAACCTTCTTTCCCATCCTTTACAAAATTTGATGAACACATCGATTTCCTCCCCTTCAAGCTTTGTTTCCTGAAGTAGGATGAGATTTGAATTTTGACACTCCAATTGGCGTTTAACCAGTCACCTCTTGTTAGGGGCATTTATGCCCCTAACATTCCATGAGAGGATATTCATATTCCTCCAAGGGAGGCCTATGCTCCCTTGGATTTCGTCATGTAAGATCTTATTGAAGGTTGGTCGCTTTTTAGGGATTCTTCTTCTCTTTTCTGCTTGTAGACTTTCTTCCCAGTTTTGGAACCAAAACAAACTTCACAATTTGGCAAATTTTCCTTGGTTCAACCATGTCTATATCTTCCAGGTTCTCTTTTTTTGTCATTTTATTACTAGTTGAGTCTTCATTTGCATACCATTCAATCATTCTCAATGAGAACTTTCCTCCACTTCTTGAGCACCCAATCTCACCTTCTTCTTTCTATAATTTGTCATTTGGGTTTATCAAGTCTATTGGGTCTATGTAATGTCCCCGTTTTTAGCACTGCACTTCTCAGTGATTGATGGCCTATCCCCAGGGTGTTGTCGGCTAGTCAGAGGTAGAATTAGGGTTTTCGACTATTTGGCGGGTTCTCTTGAAGATTCAGGGTTTTGTTTGTTGGAGTTTGGGTGTTCGGATTCTGGATTCCTTTTGGGTTTTCAGAGAGCTTCGCAATGGTGGCGCATGCATTGCATTCCGAGCAACTTTCCGAATTTACTATTTTTAGTAAATTCTATTTTTGGCAGTGGTCCAGTCAGCACCAGCTCAGTCAACTTTCCTCTTCTGGCAGTTCATTGGGTAATTCTGAATTTTGGCGTAAGGGGTTCATTTTGGAGGAATAAGTATTTTAAAGACAATAATGTTTTATTTTATAAAATAACCCCTTGTCCTAGTATTATGACTTTAAGTTGTTTTAAAGAAGGGGACCTTGAGGGGTATTGTCTCATGAAAGAAATATTTTATATTTCTAAAGTCAAAAAATATTACTTGGAGAAAAGGACGCCTTTTTATGAAGGAAAAGATTTTAAAATAAAGAAATATTAACTTCATGAAAGGGGGCGCCCAAATTGGAGGGAAAAGAAGATAGTTACAAAATTGAAAATTAGGGTTTCTTTCTAGAAGCTTCCGGAGGGTCCTCTCAAAATTATAAAAGGGAGCTTTGGGTCTTCATTTAGACATCTTATGACTTCTATATTGTTATGCTGCCGAAATGGTAACAGGATTGCTTCGAGGAATGAATGCCTCCTAGCCTTGGCTCGACTTCGTGCTTGAGAGATAGCACCTAGTGGAGAGGTTTGCTTGTTTGAGTGACATTTTGTAGTGAGGTTTGCATTTGTAGTTTGGGTTTACTTATGTAGTTCAGTTTATTGCATTTTATGTCATTTTCTGAAGTTGCTGATAACAAGGCTGAATCTATAGTTTCACTCATAAATCAAAAAATACAAAAAGAGTTGTTCTGGGTATTGTCTCATTGGTTTTCTCTGTTGGAAGAGACCCTTCATGAATATTTGCAGATTTTAATACGAAGTTTATGATTTTATAAAGCAAATTCGTCATTCCTTGTAGGGCGCCCTTTCTGGAGTGCTTTGGGATCCGTGCCATTAATTAATAGCCACTTTTAGCTGTCCTTTCTCATAACTAAACTAGGCGCCATCTTTTTATAGGTCCATTGCATCAAATTTGAAGTCTTTTGGGTCTGTTTTGAGTGATATATGAGCATTTTAGTGAGTCTAAGGGGTGCTGGTTCAGTCATTCATGTTGCTGGTCTGTCAGACCAGACTTGGAAAAATTGCATTTTAGTGTGGCTAGAGTGCTAAATAGTCATATTAGACCATGTGGAGGACATACTTATCATTGCAGCAAATTGAAGAGATCTAATCCGTGTTTTTGCAGGCATTCTCCATCATATTGTAAGCTGCACAGTAGTACTGTCAGCATTTCTTCATTCTGGCTCTTTATGTTTTGGTAATTTCCCACTGCATAAGTGGAAGAGGCTGGCTTGCCGCCTATCTATAGTTGAATTGCATTGTAATATCTTCCATCTCTGCCCTATGGTAGCTCCATTCCCACTCTGGGTTTGAAAACACATTCTGGGTGTTGAGTTTATTTTGAAGTTGCATTTATATTTCTTTAAATCTCCACCATATGGTCGCCTCATTCCATTTTGGTTTGGGTAGCACATACTTGGTGTTGAGTTACTTTCAGTTGCAGTTCTGATTTATTGTACTGATGATCCTCTTGCCATATGACAGCCTCTCTCTTGTTGAGATTGAGTGCGCATTCTTGGCAAAGAGTTATATTGTAACTGCTGGTTTGATTTATTTAACCCTAACGGGTGTGTTGCATTGCTGATTGTAATTTGAGAATTGAAAATTTTTGGTCCAGTTCATTACAGTCTACCATAATGATTTTCCAATTTCTCACATGAGATGAGGCTTGCAAACCATTAATTTACGTTTTGTATGCTTCATCATTTTGAATTTACTTCCTTCACTCTTATTGTCTCCTTTTTTTCATTTTTCTCTCTCCAAACTCCCTTAGTTGTTGGGGAAACTGCTTATAGTTATCTGCGTAGTGATTTCTACGTTTACACTTTAGACATAAATTTTTTGGCATTTCAATCTCGATGTTTTGCCTCCATACACTTTCATCAACATTCAACATGATTGTTTGGGGAATTTCTCTTATTGATAGGATCAAAATTATGGCATATATCAGAGATTCCCCTTCTCTCAAATCCACTTCAAGAGCCTTACCGATTACATTCCCAAATTTTGATATACAACTTCCTAACCAATACTTGAAAGGAAGATTGTAAAGGTGTATCCAAGTTGGTCCATTACATAGATGAAAATCCAAAGGGTTGAAGTTTCTTTGCTACTTTTGAAGGAACAAATATGATGAACCGAATTTCCAAACCATCTCTCCAATTATTTTGTTTCTATCCTCCTCACTTCTAAAGACTGCAATGAAAAAGCCTCTTGGGAGAAAGTTTATGACTGGATCCATACTCCAATTTTCCAGGATCCATTCTTCGATTTCTTTTCTCATAAACCGTTTCCCTAAAAACCTGTCAATAATGGCTTTTTGTTCTAAATGTTTTGCATACCTTTCAACAAAGTTTGAGATGTCCACCGTGAAGTCCTCAGAAATTTCCTTCATTCTTCTAGTTCCCCTACCATCTTCCTCTACAAAAGATTGGCCATGTCTTGCTTCCCATTCCTTCTACTCAGAATTCCCTTCCCACTGTGCCATCCTCCAAAAATCCCTTGTGACTGTTATCATTGTCACCAGCCTTCTTCAATTCTTTGTCTTGCAGCAAGCAGAGGGTAGTTTTTGATTTGTGCATAACCTTGGAGCTGAATTTGGAAATGTTAACCATATTATTCTCAATATATCTAGCACCTTCTATTTGAGCTTAGCAAGCTCCCTATCGTTGCAACACACTGAGGGCATCTGTGAATCTCTCTTAGAGGGTCTACACTGGAATTGTCCATGCTAACCGTGTACTTAGGCTGGCTCTCAGTAGTGTTCTCAAGATCTTTAGAATCAAACCCTTTCTCCTCCTCATCAGTTGAGAGGCTCACCTACTGAATAACATCCTCAACCACCTCCTTTCTAGAAGACTTTGGATGGCCTACCAAATGGTTGGATCTTCTCAGATGAGAGACACTAACCACCTCCTCATCCTTGTATTCTTCCACATTGACAACAACAACATTGTCCTCCTCAACCAAGACCAGCTGTGGTGAAACTTTCTACTTTTTGGTGGGGGGGAGCTTCTAAAACCCCACTTGGTCACATTTGTTCAAACCTAGAGAAGGGGAACAATTTTTAAGGTCACAGAGACCTTGAGCCACTTGAGATTGGTCAAAGACAATAGTCTTAGGAGAAGGATTATCCCCAATAAGGCTAGAGGGGGTGGAGGACAGTGGGGTATCATTAAGAGTAGAGGGTTCACCTAGAAAGTTTGGCAGGGGGAAGTATGATCCGAGTCAGAAAGCTTCTTCTTTTTTCATTTTTTCCTTGAGGGGCCGAAGTGGTCACCACTTGAGGGGAATCAAGGGGGTTTCCTCAATCAAGAAAACTTTAATTTTCTTTGGTGGGCATAAGGCAAGATGGAATTGGTAAAGGCACATGATAAGACCTTGCTACAAAGGAAAAGGAGGTTTTTTTGAGCATTTTTTATTTAATTCCAAGACATCCTTAATTGAGCTTTCTAGGGAGGTTAATAGGTAGAAAGGGAAGCTTATCAACACATTATGGAAAAAGTGGCTAAGGAGGGGGAAGTGGTAAAAATAACAACACTTGTATCTACCTTCAAGAGTAAAAAAAGTCATAAGCATGAAGCATACCTTATCCCATGGTGAAGGAAGTTTTTCCCTATCAAAACTACCTTACAATTTGGTGGGTTTTTCACCATTTTTGATTTTTTTTTTGTCATTTTTCGTTGTTTTTCTATGTTTTTTCCATTTTTATAAGGGCTAGATGTTTATAAGAGGGTTTTCTTCAATTGTGTGGCAACGTATTGTTATGGTTAATTTTGGATGCCTAGATAGTGTGTCACATAATTTGATACCATTTGTACTCACCAAAACAACTTTAGACATGTGATGTATTAGCGTAATAAATCAAAAGTAATGAATTAAGTGTTGCACATTAAGAGTTCAATTGAATACTAAAGGGCTACAATATTCATCCATACTTCATAGTAGCACAACAAAAAGAAGAATCTTTAGTCTTCACAATAGGTGAGGGTGCAAACATCCTAAAGAAAAATAAGGAAAGTAGAATCTAAATGAACTAAAAGAAACTATTTTTAACATGGGAAATAATAAGTCAAGTTCCAAACATAGGATTTTTATGAGAAATCAATTGAAAAATTAAGTAAAGCCTTTCTATAATCCTAGATTGCAAAATTTTTTTTGTGTACCTTTCAATGGATATTAAATTTTATTTTATAGTTGAATCCTCAAATAGAACCTCAACCTCCTATGAGGGTATTAAAGAAGTTTTGAAAGGGATGTTGGTGTCTTAGAAACAAGACAAAATAGGCCTACAACTCAAAAATTTGAATTGAATCAAGTAGATAAAAATCATCCAATCAATTAGGGTTAAGGGAATGCTGAACCCTTAGTTCCTAGAGTTGATCTCTTTGAGAATATACCTTAAGAGACAATGAAGAATGGGTTTAGATTACACCTTTCATAAAAACCACCAAGGTTTATCGGTTGAGACTCAAGAAATGTATTTAAGGCCTAGTTAGTGAACATTAAAAAATATTTTAAACTTCAAGAGCTAGATTTGAATGAAAAATATAGAATTGGATCATTTCATATAGATAAGGATGACTTATTGTGGTGGGAACACTCAAGTGCCTAGAAATGGTACTAGATAGAGGAATCAACATAATTTGAAGAGCGATTTAGAGAAAAGTACATTTTTGCCACTTAGAGAGAAGAAAAAAGTAGAATTTTAATTTTTACAAGGTAGCAATTTCATGGTAGGTTATGAAGCAAAGTTTATACTTGATTCTTTGCTACAATGGCTACATGCAAGATGCAATAACCAAAGTGAATAAATTTAAGTTAGGATTGATTAAGTTCTTATACATAATGTTAATAAGAATAAAGTCCTTGATAATTTTGCTTCTATATAATCTACATATAGATTTGAAGAGAAAGAAAAGTTGAGACTAAAAACTAGGACAGAGTATAGATCCAAAAATTCTTAGGAGAATAGATAGAAACTAGTAACAACCGAAAATATCAAATCTTAAAAATCAATTACCAACCCAAATAAAGGGCATAATTCTAGGGGTTGTAATAATATAAATCAGTCTTATCAAAGGACAATATAACTAGGAAAACACCTACAACTAGGGCAAATAAGATTCTAGTTGGTGTTAGTTGGAACTATGGAAAATATCACTATGTTAGGGATTTCTCTAAACCAAAAAAAGGGTAGATACCTCACTATAAGGTGTATGTTACTATCTAGAAAACTACCAAGTTGACCAAAAATGCTCTTTGGTGGAAATGCCAGGTAAAATCTCTAATACTTTAGTTTCTATTTCAATTGATTTGAGTGCAAATAACTATTTTATTTCACCTAGCAATGTGAAATCATCCTTAGGATCCTTAAGGAAGGAGACATCGTTGAGCTAGGTATAGGATGTAAAAAAACCTATTAACATTGGATAAATCAACTATAGTTAGATCTAGGAAAAATTAAGAGCAAGTTGAAATCACTAGTAGTATCATTGGGCTCTTGTGATCTTATAGTTGGAATGAAATGGTTACACAATCATCAAGTATAATATACTAGGAAGTTAGTGAAATTTTATGATGATCAAGGTAACCTTACTACTTTGCAAGGATTTAAAAGGAATAAAAAAATGGTAAAAAATAATATTAGATTTGCACCTTTCAAAAGAAATTAAGAAGGGATACCAAATATACTCAATTCAAATTTAAATCAACAAAAATGGAGGTATACCTAGCCTAAATAACAATCCTCTATTGTATGAATATTGGGATGTGTTTCTAGATGAAATTATGTGTATGCCTCCTAAGAGGAAAATGGATTTTTTAATATATATTTCCTAGGATCAAAGATTCCCTATAGGATGGACATTTTTTATTTCCAAGAGCTGGAAGTTTAAATAAATGGGTTGCTTGGAAAGGGACTAATCAGACCAATTGTGTGTCCCTGTGGTGCTCCACCTTATTTGTCAAAAATAAATATGGTACCTTAAAGGCTATACATAGATTATTTGATGTAAACAAAGCCACCATCAATAATAATACCCTTAAACAAGACTAAAAGGATTTTTTGATCAAATAAGAGGCAAAATTGTCTTTTCAAATATTACTTTGATGCTTGTATATCACTAGTTAAGGATAAAAGATGAATATATCCACCAAAAAACATTTACAACTTAGTATGGGCACTACAAGTTCACATTCTTAGTCTTTGGATTGACTAATGCTCTTGTAGTGTTAATGAACTTGATGAATAATATATTTTATGATTATCTAGACTATTTTGTACTAATTTTTCTATATCATATCATGATCTATTAAATAAATAAAAACATGAGCATCATTTGAATCTTGTCCTACAATAGTTAATAGAAAAATAGCTATATGGAAAGTTGTCAAAATGTTCCTTCTTTTAGTGTAAAATACAATACCTTGGACATATAATATCTAAGGAAGGTATTATTGTTGATCCTAATAAGATCAAATAATGGATTGGCGAGCACATCACAAAATAAAAGAAGTCAGGAGTTTCATAAGTTTCTAGATATTACAAGAAGTTAAAGGAAAAATTCTCAAGGAAATCTTACCAATATAATCACCCCCTTGAAATAAAGGGAAAGATATTTGTGAGGAAAATTGAGTGTGGAGTAGGCTTTCAAAAGTTGAAAAAATTTCTCACCTTAGCTCCTTCTATTGATGATGATCCCAAATAGATAATTTACTATTTGAATTGATGCTTCCATTAATAGGTTAGGGCTTATTTGATTTCAAGATGGAAGAGTGTTGGCTTATTAGTCATGGGTTGAAAGAAAATGAAATGAATTATTACACTCATGACTTAGAGTTGGCAACACTAGTTCATTCTTTGAAAATGTCAATACATTACCTTTTGGGTAACTCTTTTGAGTAAAAAATAGACCATAAAAGTCTGAAATATTTGTTGAAATAGGAAAATTTGAATGTGTGTCAATATACATGGCTTGAATTGCTAATTAATCATAGCATTAATATCTCTTATGTGAAGTGGAAGGAAAATAAACCAATTGATGCACTCAACAAAAGAATGCTTTTGGCTACTATACATAATTGTAGTTTTATTTCAAGAAAGGTGCGACAACAATAGTACAATTAGATATATTGTACCTATATAAAAACAACAAAAACAATATAATTTATGCATACATGATGGATTTCAATTGCTTGTTTATTTACCAAGGAAGGATTTATGTGTCTCCCACTAAAAAATTAATAGATCAAACCTTGGATGAGGTGTATAGAACCTTGTATTTTGCACATCCAAGGTAGCTAAGATACTATATGAACTTAAACAATACTATTTTGGGCCTAGAATGGAGGCTATACTAGTGCATTATGTGGAAAAATATCTTGAATGCTAGAAGGTAAAGGTTGAACACAAGCATCTAGGTGGTTTGTTTTTCCATATGAAATATTGTATCATTAATGGTTAGTTATAACTATGTATTTCATCTATGGGTTACAAAAGTCTAGAAGAAAAAATGACACTATTAAATGGTGATAGTTGATAAACTCACAAAATTTGATCACTTCATTAGATGTAAATTTGTAGGATGATGTTACCACTTTGGTAGTAATATTTCAAAAATATATTGTGTCTTCATGGTGTACCTAAAGGGATTATCTTTAATTGGTATAAAATATCACGTGTAGGTATTGAATAACCTTGACTTTAACTTTTGGACAAATTAAAACTTTAGTTCTACTTATACTCTTAAAATCAATGGGAAAATTGAAAGGGTTTATCTTTTCCTAAAACATACTGAAAATATATGTTATGGATTAGCCAAAGAATTGGGAACATTTCCTTCATTTGGTTGAATTGCATGCAACAATACATATCATTCTTCAATAAAGATGCAACCATTTGAAGCACTATATGTAAAAAAGTGTAGAAATCCATTGGGTTAGGATAGCCATGAAACTTGTGTGATCATTGGGACAACCCTTTCGTAAGAATATGATGGTCAAATCATAGTTATAAGGCAGAGGATCAAGGAGGCTTTTCACGAACATAGAAGTTAGGTTTGTTTAAAAAGAATAGATGGTAGTTATCAGATTAGGGAATATTTTCTTGAGGATGAAGCCTTATAAGAGCTCCATCTTATAAGAGCTCCATCAAGTTTGGAAAAAAATTAAGCTAGAACTTAGATCCATGCTTTGCGGGAGCATTTGTGATTCTAGAAGAAATCCATCCCATGACATATAGATTGGCATTACAACCTTCCTTGTCTAGAATTCATGATGTATTCTATATTGTTTTATTGAGAAAATACGCTGCTAACTTATCTCATGTGATTGACTAGTAGAACCTACTTGTAGTAGGAGGTGCAATTATCTTGAAACCAATTATAATTGTTGACCCTCATACGATTAGGCTATGAAATAAGGATATAAAAAAGTATTGGTCTAATGAGAATAATTGGGAAAAAGAAATGCCACTCGGGAAGAAGAAAGTTTAACAAAATAAAACTTTATTTATCGATTTGATTATTTTCTTACTAAACTTTATCTTTCCCACATTATCTGTAATCCCCACCAATGGTTTGCTATAGTGTATAAAAAAGTGTAGACACAATTTGGAGCAATATTATATCAAGAAAAATCATTTTCAACTTGTTTCCACATACCACTAAAACAAGGCTTAGGAAGCAATGCAAGCATTGCACAAGGCTTAAGGCATAAACACCGACAACATAACATTCTAGACTTTACTCACAACTTTTGTAGTTTGTGCCACGAACAAGATACACCTCATTTAGAATAATATATTGAGCATGCACACATATTTATTCCTAGATACCACACCTTTTGATCTTGAGGATAATTTGGTGTCACACCTTGAAAAAATGAAGCTTTGGTCTAGGGTTTGTTGCTTGTGTAGGCCACCCCTCCAACCTCCTTTAGTTTAATGTCCACATTTATTAAGGACATCATGGTAGAAAAACCACTTGTTGAAGTAGATGCCACAAAATCTACTCTTTGAGAATGTGCCAACCTTGAAAACTAAACTTGTTGCCACCTTGAGCATAATCCAACATGACTATAAGATCATGGAAAATGATGTGGATATAATTCACAAAGTTTAAAAAATCTATCCTAAATCCTTAAATTGGATTGAGGATTTCTTGGCTCTTGAATGCACCACCCTAGAGAAGCCTGAGTTAAGATTACTTTTGGTATCAAAATTAGTGTTAATTGGCAGATAGTTACTAGCCACCAAATGATAATAATGGAATGGGAAATAAAATAGAAGTGAAAGGAATATGCATATTTTTCCCCATTGGTTGGAGTTGTCCATGCATAGGGTTATCCAATATTTTTTAGCACAAAATGAACTTGAAATATTCTTTCCTTAGTTTGAATGAAAAGTACACAACACCTATCAAAGGGGATGCATTGATTGTAAAAGAAAAGATTAATGAGACCAATTTTTTAGTTTTTTTTTTTTAAATTGTGCATGTGATGGAAACAAGTTTTGAATTAAGACATCCTAATAGTTGCATCCAAAGTTGCCACAATGGTTCAAGAAGCAAGCACTAGTGAAGTCTAATTAGAAAATCCTATCATCACACAAATTCTAACCAATGTTTAAGAAAAAGTAGGATATATTACCATGCAATGATGCCTTTTGTATTTTTTGGGTTTTGTCTTGTTTTATAATTTTTCTCGTGTTTAGAGGACTAAATAAAGTTTTATGTTGAAAGAATGTTGGCACCAAAGAAGGCCACTCTCATGTTTTGTGCAGACAATCACTTAACTAGTGCCATTATAAAATAATATAAATCTGTGTGGACGATTTTGTAAGCGATAACCATGAAACACACAAGGGTGTCATAATTTGTGCTAGTAGTTAACTAATTACGAGTTGAGTACTAGCATAAAACGCCTATAAAACTTCACTAATAGTTGCAAAGAGCTCTATTCTTAATACCAAACAATCTACTTAGTATTAATTAAATTGATATGAAGGATTGCTTGTAGTCACAAAGATTAATGAGAAGAATTTGGTTTCTTTATATACATGCACATATTTCTTTAAGAATTATTTACTATAATTTTGCATAAGTATTTATTTTCTTGAGACAATAGTTTAATGCATGAGTTTCTAGTGAGAGTGTCAAGCCTTTTCACACTTCAAGTGAGACTTGAGAATATAAGCCAACATTTAAGGAAACTACAATGATATATTTATCATGAATGTAGGAAAGCTAAGAATATACCTAATGGTTAACAATAATATTGAACACTTGATCACTTTCTTGCCTTAGTATAGTCACTTTAGCTTTTGATCAATTTCATGGCTATAAAATATAAATTATTCTTCAGCAAGTCTTTGAAAACATCCCAATGATATATTATTGGTTTCTTCTTCTCACATGAAGATATATAGCTCCCCCCTATACAAGAGCATGTATTCTCATTTTCAAGAGAAAAATAAATATCTTGAGCTTCACTCACACAATGGATATTGAAATATAGCTCCATTTGTTTGATCTAGGTATCTAAGACCTTTGCTTAACCTTACCTTTAAATTTTTTATGTCCACCTTGGTTTTAACCTTGAATAGAGTTGTACTAGATTTTATCTTGGGTTCTCTTTCTTCCCATTTGTGCTTATGATCACCATTCTCTTCTTCTCCATAATCTCTAATGTCAAATTACATCAAAATATCTACCTCTAGGGCTTACAAATAAACTAAACCTTCATCTTAGATTTTAATGCAAAATATACACTATAAGAGAGTGGCTACAATCATCCAACTCTTAGGCTTATTTAGCTTAAAAATCTCTTTTAATAGGTGCTAGAGCTCAACATTGTTCTCTTTATCCTACTCATTCTTTTGTGCCCCCTACTTTTTTCTCTCTATCCCACTTCTTTTACTGAAGATTAATGTAGTAGGTTGACACCAATAAAAATATAGTACAATACTCTATGCACTTAGGCTAAAGATCACATGACAAACATTACATGTTTTATCCATGAAGTTTTCCTTGGAATTGGATGCACACTTCAAAACATGTCAATTGTCACATTTTTTGCATAACAAGCTATATGACTCCAATCTCGATCCACCTCTAAATGTTAATAACCCTAGGACTAATGATGTGATCGATGACATTAGTTATTTTTGTAATTCTCAAAAACATAGTGTACACCTTATAGACCTTCAATAGTTGATTTGGCAAGCCACCTCCTATATCTATGTCTAATGTGTTACAACACAAATGTCTGTCTTCAAATATGAATGCTCAAAATGATAACTATATCTAAGAAATCCAATTGTGAAAAACCAAAATTACTTCTACATAACTCAAAATTAAAAATACACAAAAAAAGGAAACATTTTTTTGTTGGTTCAAGATTGCTTGTAGGCTTAAGATTATTTTTCATCAAACACCCTAGGTAAGTGTGTTGGAATCAAGGAACACTGAGAGGGGGGGGGGTGAATCAATGTTCTCCAATTTTTAACTTTATTAATCTGATCTTCAAAGCACTTATAACATTCAACCAAGAGAAAGATGTATGAACATAAAAAAAAACCACAACACCATAACACAAGGATTTTTACGTGAAAACCCTGTTAGGGGAAAAACCACGGTGGAGGTCAATCCACAATATTATCTGAGTATACTCAAAATATGTTTACAAAAATGGGAATGTACTTGCATTTAGGCACACTGCCTAGAGCTCACTGCTCAAAAACAAAAAGGCTCATTGCCTTACAAATAATGTCAAAAGACAACTGGAGTGGTGAACTATGAGATAACATCTACAAATGCTTGCTCGAATAGTTCCGATTAGGCTCATAGATCTGATTCTAGACCTTCTGTTTGATTATGCTCTTCTGCTCTGTTTTGCTCTAATTCGCTTCACAAATCCTTTATGCACAAGTGGAACTGTGCATAAACCTTTTGAATTTCACACACACACATCAACACACTTCACTCATATATCAAAATGATGTACTCGATCGCTTATATATATCCGACACTAAAGATTTAATCGCTACAAGTTGGCTTCAGTAAAATAGAAAAATATTTTCAAATTGTCAGCTCAAATCATGAATAATATTCAATGCACATCCACCAAAGTCGGCCACAACATAGTGAGGACCCAAATCAAAATGCTTGAACACAAAAAAACCTAAACAATTACTCCTCGAATATCCACAACACACTATATTCACTTAGTCAGCCTTCATGCACTGATGAATAAAAAATTAATCAATCGGATCTTCTAACTTGCACATGGATCGATACGAGGCTCTAAGATTCAAAGATAACATAGAACATATACCAAAACCTTCCATGAGATCCACAACTCACAATAATATCAAAAAATTACATACGAATTGATGAACATAATTCTGTCGGATGCTCTGTTCTAGCTTGATAGTTAAACGACGACCTTCAATCTGACTTCTGGTAGGATCAAATGATGATGTGTGGATTGAATCACTCACTAGGGTTGCCATCAATGACAACACCTGAAAACATTTGCAGTGTCTCTTGCCAACAATCTCCCCCTTTGGCATTGATGGCAACACTTAGTGAAAAATGACTAAGTGTCGGATCAGTACCAACATAAGTACACTGCCAACCCAAAACTTCAAAAAGATCTTCAATCACAGCTCAAAATTACAATTCCCCCTGAGATGAATATACATTTTTCACCGTTCTACTCTCCCCCTTTGACATCAATGGAAAATATGGGGAATCCACATACAAAATTGCTGCATATGTACAAACTTGTCTCTACAACTTACATAAACTTGAATATATCTACAAAATTGATCTTCAATAGGCTCACACTTGTGTCCCAACCCTTCTTGAGACTCTCCAAAATAGTCATGTGACCACATAATAGATAATATTGCATCTCTACTGATTCTAGGTTCGTTGGATCATTGACCACTATAGCATCTTGTGCTTCCTTCAAAGCATTAAGCATTGTTTCCATCTTAGGACCAATTAATCCTTTAAGCTCACAAACCCTTTCAACAATTTTTCCTTCTTCAAGCTTTAGACTTTTAATTTTGTCAAGCAGGGATATGACTTGACCTTCATGCTTTCCAACAAAAACAGTTAGAGGATCAAATGCTTGAGTGATATCAGCTAACTGTTTCTCACATTCTTTCATTTTCTTTTCAATGTCCTCAATGAACTTAGACAAAGATAAACATGAATGATAAATGTTACCACCTTCAAACAGAGCACTTTGAATATTCTTCACACAAGTAGCTAACATAGATTTATCATTAGCTATCATCCCTTTCAACCTATTGAACCTTTTAGCATCAAAATCCTTCTGAACCTTATCCATAACAGACTTCTCAAGTGACTCAAAATGAGTACTTACAGAATTAACAAGTTTCTTCAGCTCATCGGATGGAGAACCTGATGGATCCTTGACATATGAAGGCATAATCTTCTCTAGAATACCAGATGTAAGATTGAACAACTCATTATCTTCAATATGTGATTTCAAAATTTCTTCCCTTGCCTTGGCCTATGCAAATGATGCAACTTTCAGCTTCTCAATGGGAGACAAAGTGGCCAAATTAATAGGACCTTTAATCAATTCATTATCAAACTCTTCCTGCTGTTCTTCTAAAAAATAATTTATTGCCTTAGCAGTGTCTCTTGTTTCCACAGGAATATCCTTCACTTCATCCTTCTTCTCTTTAGTCACTGTTTCCTCAGCTACAAATTCTTGCTGGTCTTCATAAATCTCTTTTTCTTCAACTGACACAAATTCAGGAGCTTCAGTCTCCATAGGATTTTCAACATCATGAATATCTAGAGGATTTAGAGTATCCTCAAATGTATCTTCTTTTCCTTCTTCATTTACCAGATCGGATGAAACATTTTCAACATGCACTTCTTCAGAGACAACATTGTATCTGTTCTTTAACATAATTGACTTAAGAATTTTCTCAGTATCCTTTTCCACCTCTTCAATATGTCCAATCATCAGCTTGTTCACCCTTGTTTTGCTCTTAAAATCCCTTTTTTCTTCATTTAGAATATTCTTCATCTCTTCTAATGACATCACAGGACATAGATCAACAAGTATCCGTTCTCTCATTTTCTCTTCTTCTGTCCTTGCACTCACTCTCCTCATTTCCAAAACTTCATACAAACCTTTGGGTAACTGAGACATGATCTCAATAAGAGTCATATTGAAATTGTTCAAGTATTTTATAGAAGCTTCCTCAATAACTCTTTGACCGACACTGTCAAAGGTGTCATACCATTCACAAAGAGGCTTAAGATTACCATCCTTAATTAAGGCTTTCTCAACTTCTTCTACAAACATACCTGATTTGTTTGTTCTCATCTTTTTCTTTCCTTTCTCCTCTTCACTAGAGGGCTTGCTCTTAGAAACTTTTGTTGCCTGGGTGCCCATATGCTTTATTTCCCTTACCTCTTCATCAAATTCTTTCTCTTCATCTTCTGAGACAACAACATAAACTCTTGTGCTCTTATCCTTCTTCCTCTTACCGGATGCCTTGGCTTGAGCTTTCACAGGGTTTGACTTCTTTGTAGGACCAGGTGAGAGGGTAGAGCTCCTTGTTGATCTAGTTCAAGCAAAGGATGCTACCAGACTAGCAGATTTAGTTCTAGTTGACTCTCCTGCTTCAAATTCTTCTCTCTTTCTTCTAGCTTCTCTTACAACTTTTGCAGATATACCCATGCTCTCTGCAAAGGCTTCCACTTCTTTCCTTACTCTTCAGACTATCATTGGTTTCTTCAACTGCTCATGTACTTGCATATCTTTTTCTTCATAGGTTCCAAACTTCTCTTTTGTTGGATCCCGAGGCGTACTCAACAAATCTTGTGCATATAGTTCCAAGATGTTCCCTTCAACTTCATAGCCCATTGGCATAATCCACACTGTTCTAGGATCTACAGCTTCCATCAGACATTGATCAATATCCACCATAAAAAAAATTGTGTCCTTATACTTCTCCACAATAGAAGTAGGAATTCTTTCCTTGGCTTGCATTTCATTCTGAAAGTTCTTGAAATAAACCCAGATTGTAGTTTTCCTGTCTTTACTATCACCAATGTTGTATAACATGTCTCTAATATGAACAACTACATGCTTATCACCTTTCCAATGCACTTTTCCAATTCCTAGAACTTCATTCATGAAATAGAAGAATAAACACAACATCAGATTACCATATTTGAAGGAATTCTTCTTATCTTTCTTGATCTTACCAAGATTCTCCATTAACTAGCTTTTGAGCAACTCACATAGATCATACTCTGCATTCTCCTTCACCCTCTGATATGCTGCATAAATGGTTGTACCGGATACAAAATTTTTCCTGCTGGAATGATAGATCTTGTACCCAATGAACATAGAGGCAAATTTCACATCCACATCAATAATACCATCAATTGTCATAACTCTTTTATCAAACATGGAACCGGTTGCATCTGTAACTATCTGATTCTTCACGGATTTCAATATCGGCAAGCCATCAGAGGAATTAAAACCTGTAACAACGCTTATGGCTTCTTTTGTAGTCTTAAAAGGTTGACTCAACCACATAAATTCAACATGAACTTGGCTCAAAATATACCAGACCCACTTGCTTTCATCAAACACATGAAATTTTACAATCTGCGTGACTTTCTTCTCCTCTAGGGTTTTGAATTTAGGTTTTACCTTGAAATATTCTCCAACTATATGATTTGTATACAAATTCAACAATTGTGAGCTCCCTAACTCAATATTTTCATGAATGTATGCCCTAATGTCTTCAATATGCAAGACGTTGTACGAAACAAACAAAAATGCACCTAAGGGCTCGGTCTCAACAGACTTGAAAGGATGCCACTTGAACTTCAGACGGGGTCTGTCCTTGACATCAACTACCAATGGAGTAGTCATTTTTACAAATTCACAATTTTCCAAGTTTTCTTGATAAAAACCTTTTCGTCAGATTGATTGTCGAATCACCTTCACACTTGAATCTCGCCTCAATTCACCAAAGTTTGCTTCAGAGCTCTCCAAACTTCTTTTCCTTAAAATGCAAAGTGACAAATGAAGAATACAAATGACCTTTTATCATTCGTGCACCTAATTTTTTTTTGTAATAAATGCTTTTACTGTAACTCATATGAATACCCTGTTTCCATACATTGTGAGAGATCATTTCTTCTGCGGACCTTCAATTTTGCATAAATACTCTCTCCAACTGTTACAACTACATCTGTAGATCATCAATGCAATCGCTGCACACATCCACATCCCTACATCAACTACCGATAGGGGGTTTGAAGGATTTTATTGACAGCTCCCCCTAGGCCAGAGGCCTTAGTCTAATTCTTGGAGGAATTACCAGATGAATTTCCAGACCCTGGATCTAGTGCTGACTCATTTACTACAACAGATGGACTCTTCTTCACCCATATCTTCTTCATTTTCTTCCTGATCTCATCTATAGTGACTTTTCCTTTTTCCTTTTTGTCCTTCTGCATGTTTCTCCCTTGATTTACCAGACCCCTTCTACAAAATCTAGCAATGTGACCGGATTTGTTGCAATTGTAGCACACCACATTTCTTTGTCTAGACCAATTGTTCCATTGATTTTCTCTTGATCTGCACTAGTTAGCAATATGGCCAAATCTATTGCATGTATAACATCTGACATCTCTATAAAATTTGTTCATCATATTTCTGCATTCATTTGACTTATGACCATACTTATTGCAATTAAAGCACTAACCTGAGAATGATGGACCACTTGGATTCATTTTGTTTCTACATTGAGTAGCCATATGACCAAATTTATTACAAACAAAACAATAACCATTAAACCTTTGAGCATTAGGTTGTCTTATTAGATACCTTCCAGCTTTGTTCATCTGATTTCATTGCCTAAATCTCCTTTGTCCAGATCTGGAACTTTCTCCTTCCTCATATCCAAGATCTCGCTTGTCACCTTCAATCCTTTGAATTTTAATTAATTCATCAAGCTTGGCTGAGCTAATCTTGAACTTCTCCTTGAATTCATTTGCAGTAGCAAGTTCATCTCTAAGATCATTAATCTGCTTTTCAAGTTCTTCTTCATTATGTTTGGATTGTTCCAATTCAAGCTTCAATTGATTGAATCCATCAGTAATTCAGCTGCATTCTTGAGATTTCTCCTTCAAGGACTGAGCAAGCTTCTCTTCATTCTTCTTCCTATCTTCAATCTCCTTTGTCATCCTCATCACAATAGATTCCATCTCATGCTTTAGGACAACATTATCTCTGGAAAATTTTTCACATTCTTCTATCTTTTCCTTCAGGGCTTGACTCAGTTGTTCATCTACAATGCGTTTACTGTCTTCCTGATTGATCTTATCACAGAGTTCCCTACTCTTCTCCCTGGACTTATTGATTTTGTCTCTCAATTTCTCAATGAACTTCTCAGCGTTCGTGAGATTTGCTTGCAATTCACAGACTTCAGATTTGGACTAATCAAGATCATCTAGGGCCACCAAAAGTTGTTGTTGAAGACTGCTTGAATCCATTGAAACACTTTCCCAGATCTTCCCCAAGTTGTTAAACTTCTTCTGAGGAACTAAGCTCTAATACCAATTGTTGGAATCAAGGAACACTGAGAGGATGGGTGAATCAGTGTTCTGCAATTTTTAACTTTATTAATCTGATCTTCAAAGCACTTATAACATTCAACCAAGAGAAAGATGTATGAACATAAAACAAACAACCACAACACCATAACACAAGTATTTTTACGTGGAAACCCTGTTAGGTCAAAAACCACGGTGGAGGTCAATCCACAATATTATCTGAGTATACTCAAAAGATGTTTACAAAAATGGGAATGCACTTGCATTTAGGCACATTGCCTAGAGCTCACTGCAAAAAAATAGAAAGGCTCACTGCCTTACAAATAATGTCAAAAGACAACTAGAGTGGTGAACTATGAGATAACATCTACAAATTCCAGGGAATAGTTCCGGTTAGGCTCATAGATCTGATTCTAGACCTTCTGTCTGATTCTACTGTTCTGCTCTAATTTGCTTCACAAATCCTTTATGCACAAGTGAAACTGTGCATAAACCTTCCGACTTTCGCACACACACATCAACACACTTCGCTCATATATCAAAATGATGTAGTCGATTGCTTATATATATCCCGTGACTAAAGATTTAATCGCTGCAAGTTGGCTTCCACAAAATAGAAAAATATTTTCAAACTGTCGGCTCAAATCATGAATACTATTCAATGTTCATCCACCAAAGTCGGCCACAACATAGTGAGGACCCAAATCAAAATGCTTGAACACAAAACACTTAAACAATTACTCCTCGAATATCCACAACACACTATATTCACTTAGTTGGCCTTCATGCACTGATGAACAAAAAATTAATCAACCGGATCTTCTAACTTGCACACGGATCGATACAAGGCTCTAAGATTCAAACATAACATAGAACTTATACCAAACTACCTTCCCTTAGATCCACAACTCACAATAATATCAGAAAATCACATATGAATTGATGAACATAATTCTGTCGGATGCTCTGTTCTAGCTTGACAGTTAAACACTGACCTTCAATCTGACTTTCGGTAGGATCAAATTATGACATGCAGATCGAATCATTGACTAGGGTTTCCATCAATGACAACACCTGAAAAAATTTGCAGTGTCTCTTGCCAACAAAGTGATTTGTGAGCTAGTGCTCAAAAATAAGAATTTAATGATAATACCATTCTTTAAGTTGAAAAACCAACCATAATGTACTATAAACACATGAACATTTTTTTTAAAGTAGTTGTATACTTGTCCTTTCATCTCTACTAGCTCAAAAATCAAGAGCTAGGGCTCTAACTATCCACTTCCACTAGATAAATTTACTTATGACCTTTCTTTATATTTGAACCTCTAACTTCTTCTATACTTCTCCCATTCTATCACTATTTGCATTTATTCCTTCACTTGTACTACTTGTTCTTTTTGTTCTACTATTCGAACCTAAACTTGAATTATAACCAATACTTCACCTTATACCATCTCTAGATGTTAACCTCTGCTCACCTTTTTTTCCAAGTATCTTTACATCTTTTCTTCCATCTTAGCTTCTTATAATATATCTCCCTCAACCAATTTGTACTCATTCTTATATATCTTTCCAATTTTACTTCTATAAGAAAATAATTTTTTTTTTCACATTGAGTTACCTTCTAGTATGCTTCTTTATCTATTTTATAACACCTTTAATTTTCAGCAATACAAATTGTATGTTAACTCTAGTCAACTCCTTCAATATTATCTTTTCTTCTTGATGTTTCTTTAAATAATTGCTTTAGAAATTTCTTCTCACCTTCAACCTTTCACATTATTAGCCCAACTAATTAAGCCTTCTCATTTTTCCATTCCATATATGTGCTATGGCAAGGTTCAACATTCCATATTTCAACATAATAACTAGCAAATTTCCATATTATTCCCTTATCGTTTCTTCTCCTTAAGTTCTCACCTACTTGTTTCATCCTTAGTTTTACTATTCCAATACTATCACCAAATAAGTTAATTTTCATGTACCAACATTCAAAGTCAAAACATAGCTCAACTTCTTTCTCTTAATTTCTTCACATCTCAATTTCTATTCATTATTTATGCTTCATTGAATCCACTAATACTTTACATATAACCCTACATTTACATCCATCTATATTAAAAATATCAATTCTTGTTGTAGAAACTCACATTTCAATTATTTTTCTTACTCTATATTTTCACATCCCGCAATAATTTTGTAACTTTTATATCTTTATTGTGGTATCCACCTTTTCATAGTTTACTAAAATTGTCATTTTAACTGCATTTCAACAAATCATTATCTTTCTCCAACAAATCTGTTAGGCATAAGAGGGGCAAAAATAAAAAAAATATTTCATTGCATATCAAAATTACATTCTAAATTTTATAAGTAGAACAATTTAATTGCCATAACTATGTACAACTATCTAAACAAAAAAATATATTTACAATTGTGTTAACCTGAAAGATTAACACATTAACATCTCCCCTTAATCTGAAGGGGTTATCATAGAACCAAGTAGTATTTTGAACTACTCAGACTTCTCTCCTCCAAACACTTTGATGAGAATATTTGTTGGCTAATTTGAAGCTTCTTTAAAAAGCATGTTAATGTGACAGGTCTTAAATTTGTTTGAACTAATCCTATTACCTTGGTAGGGTTCAAACTTTTATACTGAGCTTGTTGCCTTGACAAGTATCAAATTTGATCATGAGCTTGTTGCTTTGATAAGTCTCAAATTTGATAATGAGCTTGTTACTTTGACAAGTCTCAACTTTTGATAATGAGCCTATTACTTGAACTAGTCTCAACTTTTGATAATGAGCGTGTTACTTAGATAGGTCTCAACTTTTAAAGAATGAGCTTGTTGCTTTGACAAGTCTCAAATTTGGACTTGTTTTTTCCATGCTACAATTTGAAAAAATGACCAAAATTTAGTGGCCAATATGAGTAGTCACCAACTATCAATCTAGGGCAATTCTCATCATTGAAAATAATATTTGAAATTTATCTGAAATAACACACATTGGGTGAAATCATTGAAAATAATATCTGAAATGGCACATAATGAGTGCGATGTAATATTGAAATGTAATTACCACACCAATCACAAGGTGTCAACAATCTATGAAATATTCACTTGAATGTGACACACACAAGATTTCCCCCCTTTGGAAGATGAGAGAGGAAAATGTCAACAACATGATCTCCCTGATGGAGATACTGAACAAGAGGCAACATCTTTATCTCCATAGCCTCAAATAAGTGAAATATATTAGTAAGGACCAACATCATCATAAGCATCAGAAGCTGCAACTTTGGACTATTAGCAAAATCATTCTTCATGGGAAGCAAATTCACTTCATCAATCTTCTCAACAATTGAATTCTTATCAAATATACTAAGTGGTATCTTAGAAATATCAACATTAACTATAGTTAATGTAGGCTCAATAAGATCTACATCATAATTAGAAGAATTATGAGTAACATCCTCACCATTATGCGTAGGCACATTTCAACCAGCAATAATAGATCAAACTCTCTTAGAAGATTTGGTTAACAAATCAACCTTGGATGTCCACCTTGAATGATCTATACAACCAAAATTCATATGCCTCATAGATTTTGAAGGTGGATCTAGTAGATACCAATGTTTGATAGAATGAGTATGCAAATCACATGATGTACACGGGTGTAGGTTAAAGCAATTGCTAGAAAGATGACCTTGACGCCCACAATGAAACAAACTTGGACATTATTTGACTTAGTACATATTGATTTTGGTTGCTTAGATTTTTGAACTTCACAAGAATCATCAACACATGTAGACTCAACATGAGATTTATTCATATGTCCCCCTAATACAAATTTTATGGGTTTGGAGTATTATGTGATATAAGGGCCAACAAAACTTTTGTAACCAAGACCACATTTTCCCCTATTTGTTTTTTGAGAT
This sequence comes from Sequoia sempervirens, assembly GCA_007258455.2. Classification (NCBI taxonomy): domain Eukaryota; kingdom Viridiplantae; phylum Streptophyta; class Pinopsida; order Cupressales; family Cupressaceae; genus Sequoia; species Sequoia sempervirens. The sequence goes on from VDFB02000017.1 coordinate 276,215,409, forward strand.
TCCCAAACTCTCACAACAGGTTTCTGATTTTGTGACTTTGGTTGGTGGAATTTTTGTGCCATAGGCTTAAACACAACATTTTTCCTTAGTGAAACAAGAGAAGATACAATGCCTTTCTTCAATGACATGTTGGTTTTAGTTTCTTGCTTTGTTGAAATGCTAGAAGAAGGTAAATCTTGCTTAAGATATTTTTTCTTAACATCTTTCTTCTATGCTTTAGCATTGGGTGTTTGATTGTGTAATCTATCTATCTCTTGTCATAACAAGATATACTGAGCACAAAACTGCATAAAAGTAGGCTGAAATTGCCTCCAACACTCAGATATTTTATTAGCTTCATCTAAGTTGTCAATCTTAATTTGTAAAGATAAAATTCCATCTTCATACAAAGTAGATCCCATAAATTTACAAAATGTAGAAACAACTAAAAAAAATATTCAACAAGTTAGTTGGATTCAACCAATAATGCTTGTATGCAAAAGCATGTTAGCCTTAAACCTTAAGCGCATATAATCACCTTATAACTCCATTATAAACCTTATCACTTTAAAACTCGTTTGCCAAATAAGCAATCTCTCTTATCTCCTTATAACTACCTATTAACATCTTATGTCTTCCTATCACTCCATAAATAATCAAAAAATTAAAAGAGAGAGAATATCAATGGCTGCAAAAACATACTTTAAAAGTCTGACTATCCTTGCAAGTAATAAAGCAACATACCATTCCACAAATATTTCCAGCATGTAACCGTTGATCTACCTCAATGTGCTCCTAATTTTCATGATTATGCGTTGTCTTAACATACTAGAAATCGAAATTTATATTCAATTGATTTAGTCTATAGTCAATATGCACCATACATATCAAAATAATAAATTTGAAATGCCAAATCCTTGCTGCATCATCTCACTGAAATTCAATTTCAATATGCCATCGAGACTGAAATAGAACCAATACAATTGTATGGTAGAGTGAAATTTGATCAATTGATTCAAATATTTGCTGCAGCGATGTGTTGACAGAACCAAAGGTAAAGACAAGATTCTCTTCCAAATCAAAAACATTCACAAATGTTGTGTTACCATGGTAATATGAAATTATGGTGAAAGCATATCCTTTGTATTTGTGGGCATGACAACTATGCATAAATTTGAGCGCAACAACAATCCTCCATTTAAAACAGAGTGTTTGAAGGATCTACAAACTTCAATCTCAACCCACCAACGATCTTTCCACGCTTCAACATGATCTCAACAAATGGAGAATGGATATGCAACTACTCATGGCTGTGATACCACTTCCCAGGAGGGGCAGAATAAAAAATATATTTCATGGCATGTCAAAATCAGATTCTGAATTTTATAGGCATAAGAACAGTTTGACTGTCATAACTATCTACAACTATCTAAACAGAAAAATATATTTACAATTGTGTTAACCCAAAAGATTAACACATTAAGTACACAAATTATCTTATCACACCACCATTTTAAATCCTTAAACTAGTCTAATAATCTTCCTTTCAGTTGTAGTCTCCATATCATTTTCTATCCTACTAATCTTATCTTCCCACAAACCCTCTAGTATCCAACATTCTCATATCTTACATCTAAGATTAGATTTACACAAATCCTTGTTTCCTTTGCCTTTATATCCAAACCTTTAAGCTATCTCTACCTTGTCTTCGAACATTTATTTCTTCCATTACCTACATCATATTCATTTATCTCTTGATCTTCCTTTGCATACTTTACCTACATCATATTCATTTATCTCTTGATCTTCCTTTGCATACTCTACACATAATCATCTTGGATTACCATTTTCAACTAACTACTTTCTTCCTTATACTCTCCTTCCAACAACTTTGAATTGATCATACGTTCTATTCAAATTTTATTTTTCTTCCTCAAATACATTTTGTAACTTTGTGCAATACTCAAATCATTTTTTATTTCACCATCATTCAATTATACTACCAAAAACTTCCTTATCAATGGTTTTCCTAGATTCTTCAACGTACAATCAATTTCGTTGGCTTCAAATTGTATATTCATTTGTCCACTTGGATCCTTTAATTCTTCTTCTTATTATTTTCTTCCACCATCTAGTGTGGTCTTCATTACCATCTATGTTTTCCTCCACACTCAACATTTCTTCTATAAGTTGTTTCAAACTTTTGTAATTTTGTTCCATACTCAAGCTCCCAAGTGTCAATAGACTCACGTTCTCCATTGTATTAGTACATTCATCTTTCCAACCCTCATACTAAACATATAGTGTATGCTTCATATTCAATACTTACTTTTCTTCAACGTGTGATCCCACAATTTTCCCATCTTCCATTAATAACTACCTACTTTTCAATTCTCTTCATTTCTTCAACAACAACCAACTATGCTATCTATGACACATTTTCTACAATACTTTATTTGAAATGTTTCATCTAACTTTAGAATAAACCTAGCACACTACAATTTGATATTCCCCTCCCACCTTGCTATAATCACTTGTGTCTTGATTTTCCTTGGCTTCACATTTCATTGAAATCTTCTATATTACCACTGTCTTCTCCAATATAATTTATTCTCACTTCCATACCTTTGGTAAATCTTCCATTTGCATATTCTTCTTTACTTTCACTTTTATCAATTATCAAGCCTTTAGATTGAACTTCTACCATACTTCTATTATTAGAAACATCACCTATCTAGTTACAAACCATACATTCTTTCACCATACCTCTCAAATCTTCTTTTGTCATTGTCACTCCTTGAATCTCCCAATCATTTGATCCCTCATCTTCTTTTGACATGTTCACAATAACCTTTATCTTTTCATCTTCTTCACTTTCTAAATTGAACATTTTGCTTTCTCTTTCATCCTTTTCTATAATACTCAATTCATTTTCAAACTTCTTAATCATATCAAACAATCCTTCTAATTATCTTACCTTCTTTTCCACCTTTTTTTTTTTGTAATCATTGATCAATCTTTTGCTCCCACAAGACAACTTATCTTCCCTTCTCTTAAATATCAGTTCTTTTGTGGCACATCCTCTATAGCTCCTTACTCTACTACACCTTGCATACATTTGTTTTGCAACACCATTCTCATTGTTGTACCCCAAATTAAAATTTTTGCTACACTTAGGCATTTTGAAGAAATGGTCAAAAATCTTGTTAAAATTGTCAAAAAAGGTCAAAATTGGGAATTTGCATGTCTTGCATGAGGGTCAAAAACTCAAAATTTGACGATCTAGTCCGCTCAGAGCAACCTTGTCTACAAAACCCAAATCTTAGTTTTTTGGCCCTAAATTATAGGAAAATTTCTATTTTTAGAAACTTTCTAAAAATAGAACTTTTTTCTGGGTTTTTCTAGGTTTCTTCTCAAACAGATACTGACAAAATTTTCTAAAAATAGAAAGTTTGGCTTCCAGGGCTCAAACTGATTTTGATTGGCTTAAAATAATTCCTCATTAGGCTGGTCTAGTTAGAATTGTCAAAACCTGGTGGGTCTATTTTTCTTTTTCAGAAGCTCCAAGGTCATTAATGGAGGTTGCTCAATTGCCAGGTGTTAGATTTGAAGTCTCAAGCACTGCACATATCAAGAAATGACAATAGATGCTTGAAGAACGAGGAATGAAGGAGGGAGGTTGGAGAATCTCAAAAAATACAAAATTTTGACTAAGTTTGGAGAGTTCAGGCACCCTTGCCCAGTCTAGGCGCCCAAGATTCTATGCCTTATTCATTTTTCCATCCCGACAGTCGAAGCATGAAGTTGTGACGTAAGGAATGAAGGGAAAATTTGACATTTGCAAAATAAAAACTAACATTGCCAAGCATGTGCGCCTCAGGTAGCCAGGGGTGCCCAATCTTTCAAGAGGTCAAACAATGGAATTAGGGTTTGCTCATCCCAGACAATGTTGCTAAGAATCTAGCAGGCTCCACAGTGAATCCATCAACACAGTCATTTGATCAGTCAGTCAACCAGAATCTCAGATCGGATGGAGAAGGAAAATGGCAAACTGGAAATCATGAAATTATCAGAAAATATTCTAACTTTGGGTACTCTAGGCGCCCTAGCTAGCCAAGGGCACTCAAGGTTTTAGAGCATCAAATCCAACAATTAGGATTTGCCAGATCAGTCACTATTTTCAGAATTCTACTAGTTTTCCATTGAATATATTAGCCAGTTCTTTAGGCTTGTCAGTTACCAACAATTCAAATCAAATGACAGAGCATAGAGGTCAAGTTTGAAGGTTGAAAAATAGTTAAAAAAAATGACTAAGTCTGGCAAGGATGAGCGCCCCAGGTAGCTAGGGGCACCCAAGGATTTGAGCATCTAGAAGGTAAAATTAGGGTTAGTCATCTCCAAGAGCATTTCTTCAGATTGGCACTGGCTCTCCAATGTAATCATCAACAAGCTCATCAGAGTTGGAAATCATAAGATATCATAGACTGAACAAAGGAGTAAACTTGTGCAAAATTGAAAAAATCAAAAGCGAAGGATAAAAAACAAAAAAAAAGAAACTATCTCTGGAGGAGATGGGTGCCCCAGCTAGCCAGGGGTGCCCAAGCTTTTGACCCCCCAAACTACTTTTTCGAGGAAATCACTTCCAGAAGACCCCCCTCAGAATTCATCAAGCTATCTAGTGAATCTTACAGTTAGTTCATCAGGTTAGTCTAGCTCTCGAAATCACAAATTCATCTGAAGGTCATAAATCATTATGAAATTGAAAAATGTCAAAAAATGGCTCACAGTAGTGATGATGGGCGCCCAACATGTTGAAGGTCAAGATGATGTTTTTATCCAAAGTTGCCTCTAGGGCAATCTCATTAGATTTGATTAAGCTCTGCAATGAGATCATCAACCAGTTCATGGGATCAATTCGACGTCCATAAATCAAGATTAAACTGGGGTCAAAACTCAAGCAAAAGTTGACATTTCAAGAAAATTGGCTAAGTCTGCTAGCCAAAGGTGTCCAAAGTTTCATGCCTTAGTCAATTTTTCCAAATACATCAAAAGTGTTTGAATTAGATGCACCTACTCAGGATTGGCTTCAAAAAGTTTTAAAGCTGGAGAATAAAATAGTTTGCAACCTAAAAACTTATTTAAGATGTCTTTGTGCATTCATTCTTCACAATTTTTGCAGGTGGCATCTAAGGCAAGAGAGGAGAAACATAAAATTTTCTTCGTTTCAAGATTTGAAGGCCAAAACTTGGTGATTTTTCAGAGTTCTTCATATTTTCCAGATCAACTCGCATAGAGGCTTCCTTTTTCATGCTTTATTTTTCTAGGGCATCAACTTTTTAGGAGGAGGGGGTCATCTTTTTCAATTTTCAGCAATCTGGGTCAGCTTGGTTCATGATTCTCAACAACTTTGGAAAAATTTTCAACTTTCAAAAACCTGCTTTTTTCATGCATGTCCAAGAAATCTTCAATATTTTCAAAAACTGATCAACTGGGTTCATCCAAAACGTGATTTTGCACAAAACCCATCTCTCAATTTTTTTTCAAAAAAAAATAAAAATTAGGGTTTCTGCTTTTTCAACCAACCATCCACAATTTTCAAAAAGGAGCGATCTGGGTCTTCTTGCAACAATATTCTCTACAAAATCCATATCTCAAATTATTTTTGAAAAATCTATCCGTTTGAAGAAGAAAAATCAGCAAGCTATTTTTAGCTTTTGTGCAAAACTTGTCTAATCATAGTCAAGTTTACAGTCAAACTTCAAGTTTTTTAGTATACACTATTCTCTTATGGAATTCAGAGCCAAACAAGTGTTGTATCATGATTATTTGAACGAACGATGTTGATAAGTGCTTTTTCAATACCACCATGAACAAAAAACATCATCATCTAAGTCGAAGAATGTGAAAGGGTGTGGTAAGAGCAAAAGGACAAGTATTGGAATAGAGTTGCACAATACTCTTCCATTGAAAAATCAAGAGAAGTGTTAGAAGCATAAAAACTGTGAAAGATATGCTGAAGCAAGAGGATATATTTATAAAAGGTCATCACTCCAGTTACAAAGCCATTGATGTCAACAAGATTTGATAAAACAGCTGAAGATGTGAAAGATTCTCTAAATTCAATTGCAGAAGGTGAAGAGATCATGGAAAAGTGAAATTTCGCTATAGATAGTATCGATGCTTCTGATAGAGATACAGTTTCCAGGTTTTTTGCAGATGCGGTTGAGATCTAAAGCAACATTAACTCAATGCTTTCTCCCAGCTTTCTTTCCATTCTTATCTCATACTTTCTTTCTATTCTTAGCTCAAGCTTATCCATTCATTGTGAAAGAGAAATAATCAAGTTGTAATAGTTGGCACTTTCCTAGTTTTTTTGCTTTCATAGGTTGTTAGATGCTTATCTTGTTTTAGTTTTAGAAATAAAGCTTACATGTTGGAAAGTCTTAGTTGTAAAAGCAAGGAGATTTTAAGGTTCCCTACTCTTCTGCTTGTGTATAAATAAGGGCAACCTTGCCCATTAGTTTCTTAACTATTATTGTGATAGCAAATTGTTAAGCCTACTTTGCCCGCAAGTTGTTCAGTCTTAGTTCACTTAGTGTAAGAGCAAGCTTGTATGCCTCTTTTAGCTACAAGTTATTATTCATTTCATGTGTTCCTTGTGTCAATGTATTCTAGTTGATTGCTAAACTGTAAGCCTATTTTGTTACAATCCTGTTGTCCCAGAAGTGTAATCTTTGTTACTTGAGATTTGAGAAAATAAAGTCTTGTGCCTACTTTGTTGCCCTGATATAATGTCTCGGATTTCCGTTTTATGTATTATGCTTATATGATCTCTATTTTAGCTTGCATTGAAAGTACAGTAGATGTGTGTTGGAAGAAAGTTTGTTTAAGTATTTATGTCAAAGAATCATTCCTTGTCCATTTCTAACTCTCAAGCTCTACGTTTACTTGAGTAGTTAGAAACGTCATTAGAGTAGGCTTAGTCATAGTTGAACTTCTAAAAGATAAAATCTCAGCTATGGTGCTTGAGTTTTATAACCTTGTGTTCTTAGTTGAACAAAAAGATTGGAAAATTAGTTTTATTTTACTTTCTTTAAGCAACATTAGCAAAGAGGGAGCTTCCCCTCCTAATTTGAAGAGTAGTTTATCTGTGCATAGCTTTCCATTTTAATCTGCATTCCAGAGGTGCGAATTGAAACGCCAACTGTAGTGTCCCTCCAGTTGCTGCTATGTGTTTCAGTTTGCTTATGTTCGTTTGCTAGTCGTTAAGATGTTTTGGATACTATATTACATTTTTTATTAGTTGCGAAAAATATGTTATGTTAGTTGTTGTACTCTATGGATGATACTTTAGACATCATGATCATCTGGTTATGTTCGTGTGATGACATTATGAATGACACATGTGTGTTATGGTTTATGATGTTTCTGAGTTTTAATGAGGTTATCATGATGTAATTGTCGTTTATGATATAATGATTGTCAGTCTTGGTGAATGAGACAGTGTAGCATAACTCACTCGTGAGTACCCTACTACGCTACGACTCTTCTTCACAGTGTGTTTGTCGATATATGATGATATGTTTAACAATGTTGTTAGATGCAACTTATAGGTATCGGGCATCGTCTCCACCTGTTTGTCGGGTTTGAGCGTGCCCTAACCCAATGGAAATATGTTGTTTAGGAGATAGTGTCAGGTCCGTCATTAGCCATCGTTCTTCATTGAACGAGTATCCGTTTGTTACCCATTGTTGTCGTTTTGTCGTTTGTTTCCATCATGTTGTACTTGTCTTCGTCATGTTGGAAATTCACTGATTAGTTAATCAAACAAGATAATTTAATTTAATGGTTTATTGATCAATCACTGATTTAATTGATAATGTTATCAAAATGTTAAATTAAAATATTGATGGGTAGATAATTTAATAATTAAATTATATTGTTGTTGTGAAAGGTTTGATTAATTTAATTAATCAAACAAGATATATTTATTTATTTAATTATTTATTGTACAAGTTTAAAATGTTTGAAAAAGTAGATATTATTGAACAATTGTTTCAACTGAAGATGTTAAAATATCTCAAAACTTGACTTTAAGTTAGAAATGTTATCTTGAGTGTTTATCTAGTTGGAACTGATTGATCAATTGTAATTGCATGCTGACTTTGAGTTAATTAGTAATGAATTAAAAAACTTTGGGTGTGCAGTTTTTATTCACGGGAATTGATTTTGGATGGCTGGATGGCTGTCACGGCAGTTTCAGTTTTTGGAAAATCTTCTTCTCTGTATTTTCTGGTTTAAAGTTTTGAAAACAGTGATTTTTGAAGGAATTCGGTGCATTTGGAAAATAAAGAGCTGCAAGTTTACTGAATATAGCTTCTATCTTCGTTGGATTCGAAATTATAAACCAGGTATTTTTCTTTGGTTTTGCAAATTCTTGAGTAAAATTTCTAAACGCTATGTTTGCTCTGGAAAAGAATTACTCTGTCAAACCTGCACGTGCAACAAAGGAACAATTAAATTGAGTTTTCAAAATTTAAAGAGAAACGTAGCAAAACAAAGATAACGAAATGGGATTGCTTGCATTTGATTGATCCCCTGAGCCCGAAAATCTGTATTCTTATTGTTATCTCATTCCTTGTCATGCAAATCTTACACCCAGCTAGTATATCGCATGTACTTCATTCTTTTGCTTTACATGTTATCCTTGGTATAGTCGACATTAACTCCTCTCTATAGTCGCCTTCTGTTTTCAGATTGTAAGGCTGAATTGGAAACGTTTGACTCTTCTCCGTTTGCCTTGCCAACTCTGCGCATAATCTATCATCTTGTCATTTTCTCATTGTTTTTTTTTTATCAGTCAAGATCTGCGCACAACCAATAATCTCTTAGGTTCTTCTTTTATTGTCATGGTTTAATTAACCTCCTGGATTCTATTAGCAACCTGTTTCAGCTGGAACAGTCGAATACAGAAGGGTGCAGACATTTAAATATGCTCCCCGATTCATTGGCAACCTGTAATAGCGGAAGCACTTGAACATAATAGGAAGTTTAAAGATTTAAATAACCACCTTGAATTCTACTGACAATCTATCGCAGTTGCAGCACTTGAAAATAAACTATTGTCTTGGAGATAAAATATAAAATTTCAAACTAGAGCGCGTTTCTGGAAACTCGCCACCAAACAAAAATGCGTCGAATTCAAAAGAGGATAAGTTGTACATTAATTCTATCTTTTATCGGTCAGCCTAATTGGTTTGGTTTTGAAGCTGAAGTTTGTCCTGAGTCACCTCGCAGCTCTCTCTGCCCATTTTCCTTCAGACTCCTTCATTGCTACCGATCGATTGTGGGATTTAATCAATTGTGCCGCATGTTTGATGTGCATTGAAACTTTGGATCTAAAAGAAATTTCCTTTACATAAAAACTGCAAGAGAATTCCGAAGTTGACATGTAGTTGTCATTAAGCCAGCGCATGGAAAACAGAAAATTAACCTTATATAGCTTCCTCCATTTCGTTGGCTGGTAACACTCATGATGGCGGCTATATGAGATGGAATCACGATGCCATATATGGGTTCCTGAACGGTATCATCTTTCGTATCAAGTTGAATCGTCATTATCCTTCATAGGCGCCACCGTTAGCTCAAGTTTGCATGTCTGAGTGAAATGCATGATACAATGCATGCAATCGTAGTGCTTGAAAACTCTTGTTAATCACGGCATAAAATCCCTTGAAACTGTTATACTTCAATTTAGTCTGTATTGGAAATGACATAAAATCTCTTGATCAAGTGTTTTCCGTACTTAGTCTCGATGGTATTGAGATACATAACTCTGTATTCGTTCCAAGATTATCGGATATAAATCTGCTTGAAGACGTCTGAATTCATCTCCATTTATCTTTTGCAATTTTCTCATACTTTAATTTCGAAGTTCCATTGGTTTAGCCGTCGCTGCTTTTTACATGTATTTGGATATATACTAGCGTCTGAAGTTTATATAAAGGTCGTTGTTTTACCCCTAGTCATTCGCTGCTCCTCTTAATCATTTCTTGATTCACAGATCGCTGAATTGTCTTTGATGTCTGATACTTCATTAGTTGCCTTGCCTTGAGATTTATCTTTATTTAGTTTTGTCGCTGGAGTTTTCTTGCAATTAGCAATCAGATTATTACTATGTCTAGGATTGCTGTTCTGGCATGCGTAATATTCGGTAGATTAGCCTCCCACTGAATAGCTATAGTTCGTCATGCAAGTTATGATAACTGGTTCAGACGCACTCCTTAAGCTGTTATCAATTTATAACTATCTCTTTCTTGGAACGCATGCATTGGTATACATTAGTCTTGAATCCCGTATTTCCCCAATTGTGCATGCGCAGTATTAGACAATTAGATCTGCCGTTGTTTACTTGCACTTTAATCTATTCCAAATATTATCAATAAGACTGAGGGGAAATGGCGTCATTATCCTGTAGTCGACTTACCTCGTTGATAACGGTAGTAAATGAATGGAGTTTATCTATGTCTTGACTTTATAAATCAATGTTGTAAAAATTAACATATAACGTGTTGTAGATTTGTTTGGTTCATATATAGATGGTAGGTGAATGTAGATTTGTTGTAGATTTTTTTTTTTTTTAAAAGAGAAAGAATATTTATTTGTTTATGTCGATAAATAATTATAACTTTTTATTTAAAAAGATTTAATGGTAGTCTGAGATGAGTGGTCATGTTGACTTTGAATGACTTCAAATTAAAGAACTTCAATTATTTTCTAGGTCTCTTTCCATACTAGTGACCCTAACTTTATGACTCACATTCATCCTCTAATCTTCATGACAATAATAATTTACTAATTGCCTCAACCTTTGATGCTCAATCTAATCACCTTGACTTCAATTACTTCTCATTGAATCTTAGTTTCTTTCCAATGTTTTCATTGAAAATTTATCTTTTAAATCTTAAGTAAATTGCCTTACAAATTGGCGATCTATCCATCCTCGTCTCATAGCCACTTTCAGATCTTACTTTTTATACTTACATTTATACACATCTAACAAATTTTCTCATTGTTAGCATTCTATCATC